>JABYQS010000540.1:0-18936 GCA_022592435.1 Cerioporus squamosus
TGCATCCCAGTCCGCTCGTGTCTCCTACCTGCAAGTCTGCACCCTCTTCTCCCACCACTTCCAAGCAGGGGCGCGCGGTGGCGGTCGCCCGTAGTGTTGCGCGAGTTCGAGTTAAACTCGCGAGTTGCGAGTTCCGAACTCACGGAGTGGAGCAACTCGCGAGGCGAGGCAATCCACTCGCTCACATCGATGCAACTCGCTCCCAGCAGCGCCCGCATCTGATTGGTCGACAGGCCTGGCGAGACTCCACCTAGGCGCTCGCCAGGGGGCTCGTTTTCGGGTTGCTTCCCCCGAGTCCCCCGCACCTCAAATTTCAGCCTCCCTGGCCTAGGTATGCTAGAGGACAGCATCCCGGACGGCCTCAGAGCCCTACTGGGCTTAGAATAATGCTCACTGAATGGGATTTTTGGGAGTTTATGGCTCCTGCTGCCAGAATGTCCAAACTGGGGCAACTCGTGAGTTAAACTCGCAACTCGCCTCGGTCTGGCTCGGTGGAGCGAGTTAGACCGAGTGCGCCAACTCGCCTCGCCTCACCTCACCTCGCGGCAACACTAGTCGCCCGCCATCGCACCCCGCACCTAGCCCCATCCAGGACCATCCGTGCCCGCGGCCGCCCGCCTGATTGCCCGACGTCGGCTGTTATATTCATCCGCCAGCATTGAAACATATACAATACCGCTTATCAGGCACGGTAATTACTGCTGTCGCTGATGCGGACTCGTAGGGACTTGTCCATCCTCAGCTGCTCCTCCAGCTTCCCAGACCAACCGTAACCTTCGCACTTATAGTTCGGTATGGCTGCATAGAACGCCGCAGGCCTCGTCCAGAACGCATCTTCTCTACCAGTGACCCTTCCTTGGCGGAAAGTGGCGCGCCGGGGTTCCCTTCTGCCGCGGGTGCAGCACCTCTGCGAGAGTTGCTCATCGTCCCCGGTGGACACGCACTGCGCAATACGCACCTCCCTTGAAGCTTGAACCAGTGCACCTGAAATTGCACCCTGGCCGGCCTGTCAAGGAGAGTTCAAACTTCAAGCCCGCATAGAAGTTTCCCGGTCATCTGTCCATCGACCGTCTAACTCCGGTCACCAGACTGCTGCATGCCTGTACAGATTCCGGCGAGAGTTCTGTCTGTCGACAGTCCGGATGACGCGCTCGCCCAAATGTCAGAGAGACTCAAGGGATTTATATGCAAGAGAGGCACGCACTGATTGACTTCAGTCCAACGTCTGCGCATGCTGTATCTCGCGCAGTAATGGGATGAAGGGCAGACGAACGCGGCGACGGGCTACTGCTTGTCCTCGGAGTGCAGGGATCTCGGGACCTTTTCATATGCGCTCTTGTAGCACATGCGTTCTGATGATGCCAACGCTGGTGTGAACGCGGAAGACGAGGAAAGTCTGACGCCATGCGCACAGACCAGCAGGAAGTGTCCCGCTTCCACTCCGCCGGTCCAGAGCGCAGAAGAGATCCACCAAGCTCGCACTTCTCGCCTTGACGCTGCGCGAAGTGACCGGGATCTCTTCTGGCGAGCTACGATCTGTTTGAGTGCCCTCCAACAGCGAAGAAGAGCCGCAGGAGATTGAGCTTCATCACGCGTCCGGGAGCCCTTCGCGCCGGAACTCCCCAGCTATGGGCCATCTCCGAAGGAAGATGCGTCTCAGCACGAAGTGAGACAGTCTGTATGATTGATGTGGACGCCAGAACGTCGGGAGCGAATGCTCACCCACTGCCAGTCTGAACGCAAAATGCGGGCGAGTCGCGGACATGCTCTGTGCTGGGAGAGGCGGCGGTGCGCGTGCGAACGCCCTGCAGATGACGGAAGGTCGGTTGCCCTTCTGTTAGATGAGTACGTATGCAAGTGATCTCCCGCCACACCGGGCTCGTGGACCTGGGCTTACTCACCAATATGTACCACAGAGTGCCGTTATCGCCAGCGGGTCAGCAGAGGGGAAGGCCCGAGTAATCACAGCATCAGGGCATAACATCACGCCCTTGTCCTGCCTGATCTGCAGTGCGAACAGGGGAGTCGACCATGAGCATGTGCAGCTGGACAGTCCCACCGCCTCCCGGGTGATGGTCAAGGAGGAAGCGCGGTCGAACATGCAATCATGACAGTCCGGGCGCAGGTGGAACGCACAATCAGACTGACAAGGGCTGACGAGGCCCTCAGATCACCGAGCCAGACGACAGTCAGCGTCGTGTCACGCAATGGCATGCCGTTCTGTGGTTGGACATCGGGACTGGAAGGCGCAGGCGGGTGAGCAGGGCGGCATCGCGACATGGAGACAGTGTACGTACTTGCACACGGCTGGCAGAATTAAAATGGCTGATGGCCCAGCGCCACAAAGACGATCCCGCCGATATGGGAGCACCGCCAGGACGTCGGACGAGATGGCGGGATGGAGGGATGGCAGGGAAGCGATGCAGGATGCCGGGAGACGCCGGGGGTTCGCTGGTTGGGAGCGGGACCCCGAGAGCGGCGGTCGCGGTGGGCATGAGCCATCAGGCAGAGACAGAGAGAGAGGCCGGGGGGTGACAGCGAGCACGGGATCGCTCCGATGGCGAGCCGGCGGATGGAGGAGATACTGCTTCTGGGGGGCCAGCGAGCATCAGCCACTGCTCGGGCGAGAGGAATGAGCCTGTCCGACACGGGAGCCGCCCGCCGCGTTCCTGGGCGACGACTCGCGCACCGGCATCCGAGTCGCAGCAGATGGCAGCCCCAGTGCTGTTAATCCCCCCAAGCAGGGAAGCCCCGCCCCCGCCTGACACCGCCCTCCTTACGTTCTCCCGTCCACGTCAACCATACCGCCCGCTCTCTGCCCAGGGCAATCCGCCCGCCGTCTGCGAGCCCGTGGAGCCTCCCGCGGCTGCAGGCCTGCGCGAGAGCAGTCTCATCGACTCGCTACCGTTGCTCGCGCCAGCACTCCCCGACTGTCCCCGTAACCACTCCCCCGGGGGAACTCCGGTTGCCCTTCTGCGGCCCATGGAGCAGGCCGCCGGCGACGACGCCTCGACAGAGCTGCGTCCACGCAGGCACAGAGTGTGTCACGCGCATCTAGAATGTACTCCATTAGCTGCCCTGCGATCGTGTACGAGTGATACACTCACCCCGGAGCAACCCAATTACTTCCTTCGATCCATCTGCCAACCGGGACGCGCCAATGCAGGAAGTGCCAGTACCAGGCCAGGCTGGCGTAGTCCAGCCGGGCAACCGAGGGTCCGCAATGTCCCGACCGTCGCGACCGAGGCATCTATCGGTGCGCCGAGTGCGAGTGCCCATGTCTGCAAAGACGTAGAGATGTGGTCAGTGCTCAGTGTGCATGGCAGCCTCGGGTCAACTTGAATGCAGGACGCACCCAGGCGCCCGCTATCGCGCTTGGTGACCGTGACCGTTCGCGTATCATAGACTCTCGAGGCGGACCCGGACCCACAACTTGTCAGCGTGGGTCCCGCACTCTCGATCAAGAAGCACTCTCTAGTTCCTGGAACATCCGCTAGCCGACCTGTGAGTCCTCGTTGCAATATCTCCTTCGAGCTCGTGGACTAACCTCGCTCGAAGGTCGCCACTGGCAGCTGCCGCCGCCGAACCGTCCACTGCAGCCTGCGACCGCACGGGTCACTGGGTCGAACCGAGACTCAGCACGCCTGTGATCACCGGGGCGAGTAGCAGACGAGATTACGCAACGTTCCTGGAAGCTCGCCATGGCACCGATCGACGTCTTCCCACTCGAGCTCTCGCAGCCTTGTTGTGGTTTATCGAGCCCCGCCGCGCCCTCGTACTGGCGTATCTCCGAGGAACCTCGACCGGCGATACCGATCGCCTGAACATAGTTGACGTACGGGCCTCAGTGGGGTGGCCTGAACGGGCAGGCCAGCGAGCGACACTTACGTGACACACGAGCACCGAGGGCATTGCGGGCGCAACTTGGATCTGGGTGGGCTCGTCCAGGCGGGCGTGACCCGTCACCTCATGCGCCAGCGACCATCGGCAATTCGGTCCTGTCGAGAGTGACTGGAGACCCCAAGGACCCTCGGTTGTCGTCCATGTCTCGAGACCACCCAGGGATTTGGTGGCCCTGCAGTAGCAGCATGGGACGTGTCTCCCCTGCGATCGAGTCCTGATTCCTGAACTCAAGTTAGCTCCTCGCTGGCAGCTCCCGCAGCACATCGAACTGTCGACCTGGCCTTCGAATACTACTCACTGCAGCTGCAGCAACGCCACCCGCAACTGTGTAGCCACGCCGGCCCATCTCTCATCCCTCTGCAGCACCTCCCTTTTCGTCGACCCGCACATGCTGGGATTACCTGCCTTCCGTGTGTCCTCGGTCGGGTGGGGGGCCCTGCTGGAAACATCCGCTCGGGTCCACTCGGCATCTGTCTCGCCGCCTAGCTTACGAGTTCGTGTACCCATGGTCGATGCACTGAGGGTGAGCATTGACGGCAGTGCACTCGCTCGCCAGCCCGTAGTTCTTCGCGGGCAAGTCTAGCCTTACATAGTGCCAAGGCACCCGCGCACGCTCGTCATCAAGGCGTGAAGGTTGGTTGAAGATGCTCGTGTAGGAAGAAACATGAACAAAGCAGGCGTACCTTACTCGTAGCTTCGTCGGACGGAGGACGGCTCGGGGAGGGTGAAGGGTGCGAAGCACCTCAGAGGCTACACGGGTGGCTCTGGCGGGGAGCGCAATTGCCCGCCTGTACCGCTTGTGTCCACTCGTCCGAGGACGGAGGCGACCGGCTGGTTCCGGGCAAGTGGTACCTAGATTCAGGTTGAGGGAAGGGACGAGACCGTTTAGCAAACATTGGCGTAAGGTCACGCATATCCACACCGCCATGTCATCCCTAGCATATCCGAACATCGCTTGACCACATCACGGACGAGGAGCTGCGAAAGGTTGTATCCCCGGACACGTATGGTCGACGAATCGCTCACTGAGCGCATTGCACCCGAACACAGAAGCTGTCGCGTTGCGGAAGTGGGAACTCCAGTGCCATCTGCAGCTGCTCTTCCGGGAGACATCGGTCCGTTCACGACTTGCTCCTGACTAGCGAAAGCTATAGCTGGAACTCGGACAAACGCACGGACCACTTCACTCACCATCTGGGCTACCAATCCAGGCCCCTCTTCAGGGCGCAGAGCATTTCTCGAGCGGGCGGTTGTGTGGGAGAGGCTGTATCGCACTTGAGATGTATGTCTCGGAACGAAGTGAGTGCTGGGATCATCCGTTTCTGCCCCGCAAGTCGTTCGAACCGCTCTCGGGACGACGACATATCACTGACCCTGTTCCTGGCTGGTAGGAGGCTATCACCCGCCGCATGATCATGTAATCAGTTACAAGGGAAATGCGGAGTTCAGAGGAGTCATGCGCACCGTGCCTCTACCACCGCACAGATGTACTAAGTATATCGCTGCCGCATCGCTATCGCACAAGTATCGCAAGGCGCTGCAGGCGTGCCACGACGCTCGAGGCACATGTAGACATGGCTCGGGTGTGTGGGCGATGACCGTCCGAAGGTTCCTGTCCGCCCGTTGACATTGTGTTCCTGTGCAGATCAACATGAGTACATGTGAGCAGAAGGGACCCAAGCCGTGACGCGGACACTACGTACTTGTTCTGTGATAGAGGGTTAAACGATCTGGTACCTTACCACTGCGATCGCCATAGCTAACCCGCATCCCAGAAGTTCGACCGTCGACTGTTGCAACAAGGGGCGGCGACGACTCGACTAAGGTAGCACCCACAATTGAGAGAGTGAGGCGGCTCCAGCTAAGTGTCTCGCAGGTCCGTCCGGATGTATGGCCCTCCCAGCGGTCTGATACTTAGCGTGCGGCGATGCGACGGGTACAACTACCATTCCCTCTTCCTGTAACGTCGGAAGGTCGTGGAAGACCGTTCGCCCCTTGGAGCTATCAAAAACGGCCGCGCGGCAAAAGCGCGACACCTGGGGGACGCGACACCGACCCATCTGTCTCCCGGCGTACGGCGGACCTGCGAAACACTACGGGTCCGGGACGCAGACCGTGCTCCGACCTGGTCGGAGGCACTGGCATCGCGCCAGGTGAAGCCAAAGCCGCTGCGCCGCGAGCATATGGTCCTGGGGGTGACATAGTTAGCGAGCTTTGGGGGCGATAGTACAGAGAGCTTTAGGTTACCAGGGTCGGGATGCCATAGTAGGCTGTGACCGTTGGGCCAGCGACGTCAAGGGCGGACGCTGGGCTTTTGAGGTACGACAGAGCCTGCGTTGGATGGACGGCCCCGATGCGTGGTTCTGCTCTGGTTCTAAGTTCCAGCCAGAAAAACGCCGAACCAGGATAGGGCGCTCCCTCGAAAGGCGTCTTCGCAATGGATGACCTATCCGCAGGTGCTTGTAAGTAACTTCAAACCCTCTCTCTGAGACGAGCATCGCGCATCCAGACTTCTCGTCCGAGTGCGTCGGATGCAACGCACGAATCCTGTGATGGGGACTGCGAGATCTTACGGCCTGCTGAGCGTAAGTCGACAAACGTACTGTCAGCCTTCCGTCATTTCGAGAGCTTCAACGGGAGTGAAACAGGTGGCTTACCTGGTAAGCGAACTGTACAGCTGTGCGTGCGCTTCGCCCCAAGCAAGCCAGACCCAAGGTCCGGGTCATGAATATGCTCGAGGCAGCGTAAACCCGTCCTGTCATGACCCATCAGCACCAGCTCCGGGTGAGACATCCTCCCAGTGCATAAGCATACTCATACAATGTGTCTATGCACCGTCAAGGACGGAGCTGACGACAAAGCCCGAGTCCCGACGCACCGACGCGACCGGAGCAGACATCGCAATGACGTCGACGGTCGGAAACTCGGAGCCTCCGCGAAGATATACCTGCCTCGCCCCGGACACTATAGACTGATAGAGCACGCGGGCGTGCAACCCCGTATCGTGGACATCGCGAGCTATCGGACTCGGAGGTAAGTGTAGTCGTTGCATGCTACACGCGGGCACACGAGCTGCGTTCGGCGTTCCCAGGGTACTGGGAGAAGACGGGAGTGAGCACGAGAGCAGAAAATCAAATTGCGCTGCGTACTTACGTATTGCCGTCCTGCAACGAACCCGTGGAACATGCAAGTCCGAAGGCGGGAGCCTGAGCGGACAAGGCCATCTACACTTCTGACGTCGACGTTGATGTTCGTCGAGTCATCCGGGATATTCGATCGGAGGACAAGAGACTCGCGCACCATGAGGGTTAGGAAGGACGCGGCAGTTCGCACCGTTCTGACGAACAGTCCCGGGCAGTTGGAAATCGTCGTCTTACGTGCACGACATCAGCATCGATTACGCGCACAGCGTAGGTGGGGATGACAGACGACCTCGCGGCCAACATGGCATTGGTGATAGATCGGAGGTAAACAAGCCTACGCGAGCCTTGACGAAGGCGCAGTGACTTGCAGCCAACCAGGAGGACTCGGCTCGGACATCGTGCGAGCGCTGTGAAGATCCTGTAAATTCACACCCAATCAATTCAGAACAGACAACGTCATTTACGCACGTATAGTCTGCGTCGGAGAAGCCACAAAAGCGGTTCTCATACCATAGTTGCTGCGCAACAGAGAGTTGCGTTCGTCCGGAGTTGAGTGTCGTACGAGCTGCGGGTTTGCCAAGAGCAACTCCACATCTGTATGTACTGATGCGTACACACAGCGGGTTGTTCGTGGAACCCGTCGCAGTACAACCTGAGACCCCGGACATACGTGCTCGGCGACCCAACTCCGAGCTCTGTCTGAAGAGTTCTCCGCATTCTGCATGGAAAAGTCTGTGACTCTCAGCGTTCCGGTCGTCTGGAGAGTATTGCAATGCTGAAGACACACGTCCCGGCCGCTGTACCTCGTCTCATCAGAGCTCTGAAGAACGAGCAACCAAGTCCCGCTCGAACTCCTATGGGCCCACTGTGCCAGCTCGGTCGATCGAAGCAGACAATCGACATAACAAAAGACCGGCCCATCAGGACGAGTTGATTACATGGTGGAGGAAGCACCGTCTACAACCTCCCCTCCGTGAGGACCACTTACGCAGGGCCTGTTATAGGCCACACCCCGTCCACCTCCAGTGCTCATCGTACGACCCGCCCGACCCGGAGGCACAAAACGGGACCCGCAACTTCGAACGGGCACCGGCCTCGAAGCTCGAAGGGCCAAAATGCCAATGACCCGTTCCTCGTTTCCCTCCCGCGACGGCCAGCGCGCACACCGCAGCAGCCAGCCAGCCAGCAGGTGCAGGGTCATGCTTGCCAGTCAGGGCTTGATCCTGCACCAGTCGGAGCGCCCCCGGCCTCTCGAGCCCAAACCTCACGCCTCATTCCTGAATGCTCAGGCTCAGGCTCGGACCATCCCAAACTCGAACCTCAGACAGC
Organism: Cerioporus squamosus; assembly: GCA_022592435.1. NCBI lineage: Eukaryota > Fungi > Basidiomycota > Agaricomycetes > Polyporales > Polyporaceae > Cerioporus > Cerioporus squamosus. Next base: position 8,376 of record JABYQS010000540.1, read on the forward strand.
GAGTAAATGTCATGCGCGCATACACGCCCCTCCCCTCCAGCGACAGGGTGGACCGTCACCCATGACGAACCCACGCCCAAAACTTCGCCCAGGCCGTACCGGCGCCCCGAACCTACTGCGGGGCGGGGCGCTAGGCACCCATGAGACATGCCAGTGATGCCTGCAACACGTCGGGGCGGGCTACATGCAGGACGCCGAGCGCTGCCCCCATCCAGTACTGGCAGGCCCCACCGACCTGCTGGCTGCCATGGCGAGTGCCGCACTCTCAAGTCAACAGGGGTCTGTCTGCATGGCGGCTAGTCTTGAAGTGGACGGGCATCATCATCGGACCTCGGGGCGTCGTGGCGTGAATGGAAGTCTGCGTGTTTGAGCGTATCAAGGCGGTTGGGTGGAAATCTGCGCAGGGCGTGAGTGACATACCTTGACATGCGCCACGGTCCAGTGTCTCCTGACGGCCACCGAAGGGGGCAGGGGCTGTAGAGTGGCTGGAGGGTGAGACTACGACGAGCCTCGCCATGAGCTGTCGTGCTCGCACTAGCTTCCTGGGCGGGCTGGAAGCCACGTTGCGGATTGCGTAGCAAATACAACAGAAGGCAGGATCGGAAAGCTGGGCCGAGGATGTGGACGGGTGCTTGAGGTGTGCCGGCGGGAGTCATAGGGACCGCATACCGCGAGGAACGCTGGCATCGGAGTGGTGGAAGAACGTAAACTCCGCACGTTAATCCGAATCATCGTCGCGTGTGTTGTATCGTCCATCGATAGAACACTCAGAGGTTAGAGGATTTGTCCTAGAGGAAGCGACCTATCGGCGCAGGGGAACGGCACGTCCACGGGCGCACCGCTGGAGAGGGCCCCGAGGGTCGAGACTTACAGTGAGGAGGGCACACGATGTTGGAAACCGGATGCAGCTCCTTCGAAACCTCGTAGATTGCGCGTCAGGAAGATTGGTATTGCATCTCCGGCGGTAGTACTCTGTATGGTTTGAGCGTCACCGAACATGCGCCCTTATGTCGAACACGGACCTATCGGCGCCAACAAGCCTCAATGCCACAATTGGGTAAGAAGAACGACGCGCACCGTCAGATCGCAGCGGCACAGCGGCACGTTGGCTCTGGAGGGTTCAGTCAGTAGCTCCGAGTAGTGAGACAGACTCGCAGGAACGAGAGCCTCGGCGTGGAGTTTGCTGAGCAATGCTGTACAGCGCACCCTGAGCATATCCATAGACATCAAGGCTGACGCAGTCCAGTCTAGGTGTGCCTGGGAGACCTTGAACCTGGCCCCAAAATTAGCTGCCGCTCGGCAAACCATAGTAGACATTTCCTGGACGTACCACTGTCACGGACGTAGAGCGAGCAGTTCCCTCGTATACACGTCCATGCCAAGGTCGAAGTGTTGATGTCCGATGGGTCGCAAACGAGAGAGAAAGAAGGACACGCCTAGGGTTCTCCCTTACGATATGAGCAACATGTCCGTGGTGGACGGCATTGGCCGAGACCAATTTGTATTCCTACACGGAGCGACGAGGCGAATGCAGAGCGCGTTGAAGGCAGGCCGGGGAAAGGGACCCATGAACACAGACATGAGCTATCCGCGATGAATGTCAGGGCGGCCCGGGACCGTTATCAAGTCGCGACGGGGATTCGGAAGCTCGTCCACCGGGTGCTGTAGCCGTGTGGACACCTCGAAGCAAGATTATAAGGCCCCGTGAGTGCAAACTGGAGCCGCACGAGGCTGCCGTCGAGGCTCTTTGAAGGCGGAGCGTCACCGAGTGCGCAGTTTGACGACCGCGACGAGCATGTGCTGTGAATTATGGGCGGCGAAATTGATTTTCATTGGACGAGGAGAGGATACCTACGAACGGATCGGAGGATGACATGATAGAATCTGCCGTCGAGCATCATGGAGTGGGTGGGGAAAAGGCGCTCAGGACCATATGCGGATGGCGGTGGTGTATGCGAATGTTCCAGTGAAGCCTGGTATCGAGACCTGGACGCGGGTAAGAGTCACCGGACGACAAGGGCGCGACATGCATAAGTCTGAAAGATGTGCGTTTCAGTATTCTCCGTGTCCCTGCCTGTCCCCAGCTGGAGACGTTGCGCAAGATCATGAGAGCACTCACACGAAAGCCGGGACAGCATCCCGCTCCGAGAGCGGTCGGCTGGGGGCGGTCGCATCGGATGCGTCGCCTGCAGTGATAACACGCCGGCGCAAGACGGCTGACTGGTTGGCGGCCAAAAGAGGCAAGAGCCGTAGCACAGAAATGTCAGGATGCTTCCTTGAGGCTGTCGCCACAACACAGGCAGGGTAGGAGGCCTCTTCGAGATGCCGTATTCTGTGGGTGTCCTGAGAGTGCTCCGATAAGTAGCGGATCAAACGGGTGATGTGCAGGCTACATGGCTCGCATTCGCTAGGAGACTGCTCGGGATGGGTCAGTAGAGCGGAGGAGGAAGCGGGAAGGAGGATTTGGCCGGGATGAGCGTGCATGGTGGCACGGCCCTGCGTGCACGGGGTGTAGCTGTTCCTGCGTTACGTCGGCGTTGGGCGGAGCTATCAGGACCAATGGCGAAAAATGGTGTACGCGAGCAGGCAGGTCAGTAAGCCCGGGCAGGGGATGGGAGGCGAGATCTGTGTTGGGCGCGAGTGTCAGGAAATGACCAGAATCCGTGCACGTCGGAGAATATCGCGGGCGGACGCAGGGCGGGGAGACGGGGCGGGCGGGGGCGGTGGGGAGGACGAGGCGGCGTGCCGGACGGTCGCTGGACACGCAGGGCGGTGGTGGACGAGCAGAGAGCGTACATGGCGGGCGGACGAGCGGGCGAGGTGCGAGAAGCGAGGCCGGGTATGACGGAAGATGACAGTGCCTTGGTTCGCGGTGGATCTGATCTCGCGCGCCGATCTCGTCTGAGCAGAATCTGAGCTGGTGCAGACGCAGGGGCGCAGGCAGCCTCTTGTTTTCCGTCCGGGCGAGCGACGCGTACAGTATAAAGGCCAGATATACTCGCCCTGCTCCCCGCGTTCCCAGCCCGTGACTGCTCCCGCCGACTCGGTTCTCGCGCATCCCAGGTAGGCCTGCGCGACCTCTCTGCTTCTCCTGTCTATACTTAATGCGTCCCCGGTTCTCCCGGGCTATGCTCCCTCCACTTCAGATTTTCGGGAGGAGCTGTAACCCACTGCTATATCGCCTGCCACGCTCCGTCCCTCCCTCCCGCCCCTTCCGCCGCCATGTCCCCGTCCACCCGCGAGACCGACGAGACGCGCCCCTCCTCGGGAACGACCGCTCAGACGCCGCCTCCTACCGATCCGCCGCCTCCAGCGAGACCCAGCGCTCACACTCCTCCGAACCACCAGCTCCCAACCACGTCTCTCGTACAGACCTCGCGTGGGTCCTCGCTGGCCTCTGGAGCGCGGTCTTCCTCGGGGCCCTGGATGGTGCGCTCGCTTCTCGCTTGTTACCCCGACGGCCGCTGACGTCGGCCGGCTGATGCGACAGGGACTATCGTGGCCACGCTGCTATCACCCATCGGCAGCTACTTCAACGAGTCCAATCGGTCCTCCTATATCGGCACTTCTTATTTGCTATCTGTATGTTGTTTCACCCCGCTCTATGGTGCGTGCCCTCGTTCTCTTGCGCAACTCGGTCGTCTCACGGAACCCCGTTGCAGGACGACTGTCCGACATCCTGGGGCGCAGAGGCGCGATGCTTCTTGCGCTCTCCTTCTTCGGTATGCCGTCTTCGCTCGGCAGTCACATCACACGCCTAATTCCGTGCTACCACAGGCTCGGGCACCCTCCTCTGCGGGCTTGCGCCCTCCATGGACGCACTCATCGCCGCGAGAGCACTCGCTGGCATGGGAGGCGGAGGGTGAGTGGCCTGCTCTCTCAAGCCCTCTGGCACGGAATCAGAATTCTAATCGATTCCGCTCACTCTACGGCGTATGTAACAGAGTTATGACAGGTGAGATGCCCGCAGGCAGCTGTGACGTCATGCGACCGACACTCATCCGACCCTCCCAGTCTCCAGTGTCGCTGTAACGGATCTAATTCCCCTGTAAGTCCTATATCCCGACCTCGTCGGATATGCGTGTTGACGTTGCCTGCGCCCGCTAGCCGTCAGCGCGGATTGTACCAAGGAATGACTAATATGTGCGGTCTCTTCGTGCGCGAGGTACATGTCAGGGCCGTGCTCACTCGTGTCAACGCAGATTGTTCGGCCTGGGAGCCGGACTCGGTGGTCCCCTCGGTGGTTGGATGAACGACGCCCTCGGATGGTAAGCCACACTCCTCCTTTCTCTCACCGGCACGCTTCCTGAGCTCTATGTGCTGTTCTGATTGCGCCAACTGCCAACTTTTCAATCTCAGGCGATCCGCATTCCTCCTCCAGGTGAGCCGCCCCCTCACATCTCCAGCGCCCACGGAACTAAACCCGACCTACGATCACCTCGTATCGATCTCACTCAAACTCAATCGTACCGACACCTGACGCACGTTTCCCTCGACGAACGCTCACGTTACGATGGCATTGCGCGACTCGCACCACATAGATGCCTATCCTGGTGTTCTCGTTCATTCTCGTTGCCCTGAAGGTCTCGATCAAGCTTCCAGACGAGGTGGAGAGCCAGCCCCTTCATGCGAAATTGCGTCGTATCGATGGCTTCGGTTCGTTCACACTCGTCGGCACGGTCGGCTGCCTGCTTCTCGGCCTGTCCCTCAAGTCGACCGAGGAGCTACCCTGGACTCACCCCGTGGTATGGGGACTGCTGCTTGCGAGCGTCGTGTTCTCTGTGCTGTTTATCTGGGTCGAGACCCGCTTCGCCCCATACCCGGTTATGCCGATGCGCTTGATTAAGCAGCGGACGCCCTTGTTCGTCTCGCTGTCGAACTTTTTCGGGAGCGTTGCTGCATTTTCCATGGTACGTTCTGTTCTCTGCCGCTCGTACCGCGCCGGTCTGACTTGTGCATTCTAGATCTATAACGTACCATTAGTGAGTACATGCTGCACACGCGTATGTTTGCTTGGCATAACCGCGGACATCGCAGTATTTCTCGGCTGTTAGATTAAACTCCTCGACAGACGCAGGTAAGTCGGGTCTACCGCGTTCGCCCTGGACGTTCTCTGACTTGACATCTGTCCAGGACTTCATCTGCTCCCCCACTCTGTACGTATACAGGCCAGCGGTCTCCGTATGTGGCCGCGGCGTTGACTTCATGCACTGTGTACAGGTCGCTATCTCCACCGGAAGTGTGTTTGCCGGATGGTGAGTATAGCAGATAGACGTCCATGCCGTTCTGACCGCAGCCGTCCCATCTCCTATGCCACACAACCCTGACATGCCTTCTTTTAGGGTCATGCGCCGGACCGGAAGGCTCTACAACCTGACTCTCTTCTCGTGTCTCCTGACAGTCCTCGCGGCGACGTTGGTTGCGTGCTGGAACGAGTCCTCCTCGGCACTCCATCTATGGCTCGACGTCGTCCCACAAGGGTTCGGTATGGCGAGCGTCATCACCACCACACTCATCGTGCGTCTTCTCCCACACGTCTAAATGCTCCAAATCCCGAGCCCTCTGTCGGAGCCGTCTAACACGCATTCCTGCCAGGCGATGATCGCGAGCGTCACCCGCGAAGACTTAGCCGTCGCCACGGGCAGTACGTCGCCTTCAGCCTTCCTCGTCCGCGCTTCTGCCGTGCTCACCCCGACCCTTCTCTCCGCGCAGTCACCTATCTCTTCCGGACCACCGGGCAGGTCATTGGTGTCAGTCTGAGCGGCGCGCTTCTGCAGACCGTCCTGACGGCGAAGCTCCGCGAGCGGATACACGGCCCTAACGCGGTCTCGGTGCGTCACCTCATCTGCCCCATGCATGGTCCTGTCCAGCGAACTGACCACCCTCCATGCGTGCGTGTCGTAAACGCAGATAATCGAAGACATTCGGTGAGTCTTCCGACGCTTCATCTCCGTAGCCGGAGTGTCAGGAGCTGACAGCTCGCGCAGGCATTCCACGACCATCATCCCGACGCTCTCGCCAGAGCTGCGCAAAGCAGCGGTGGACTCGTACGCAGACGCGCTGCACGTCGTGTTCATCTGCCAGGCGGCCGTGAACTTCATGTGCTTCCTCTGCTGCCTGCCAATCCAGGAGAACCCATTACCGTGCGTCTACTTCCGTGTGTCCGGGGCGCGTGCGCGAAGCTGACGATTAGCCTTCTTTTTCGTCCGTTCTCTTCCCCTCCCCTCCCGCAATTTACGTTCTGCGCTCTTCGTCTCCGATGGCGGATGCACCGATGCACCGACGCTTTGGCTCGTGGGCCCTGGACATTCGCAGTGGCACACACGAAGAGCAAGAAGAGGCGTACAGGAAGCGGCGGGACACGATCAGTCGGACTGATTCGGAGAGCTCGTGATTTTGTGCTGTTGTCGCATGGGCATGTATTGCCACGATGTATACCACGACCCAAAATACCTCCTGTTGTAACATAGTTAGACGAACATGCTGGCTTTGGTTGGCTGGCCGGACATGTCCTTTACGCGCAAGGCGGTGATTCGTTGTGTGACATGGGCAGTTCCGAATGCGAGGACGTTTGAAGGAGTGCGTCGGGTGCTGCGGCATAAATCCGGAGAGCATGTATTCGGAATGCCCCAGTAGAGCGGCCCATTCTTCGCAAGAGGATCAGCGACGTGTCTTGTGCTTGCCTGTCACGGGGAAACGGGGCGTCCTGCTCACGGCAGTCTCCCTCCAGTCCTGTCAGATGTTCTACACATACCGAACACTCAGGACCTTCCTATGCCAGCGAACTGCAAGGCAACCAGAACGCAAAATTATGAGCAAAATTATGATTGCACATTCGACGACGGGGGTGCCCTCGGCAAAGGCCTCGTCTCCTCTATCCACCTCCTCGGCTTCTTCTCGACAACGGTGACGCCCCTCCGCCCGTTCGCGCCCATGTCCATGTCAGCGGCGGCCTCCGGGGACCCGTCAAGGTAGCGGCCGCGCGTGGGGCGCGCAGGGCACGGCAGGATGGCGGACGCAGAGACGGTGACGACGGACGCGAGGAACGTGAGGCCGAAGAGGGAGGAGATGAACGTCCGGCGTTGGCGGTGGTTCAGGTTGAGTGCGCGTGCGACCGAGGACGACATGGTGTGGTGAGCGGGGGTGGGTGTGTCTCTGTGTCACTGTCTGGTCTCTGAGTCTCTGGTTGTGTCCTGCACGGCAGAGGGAGCCTCTACGTCAGTGACTGCTCCAGCTTCGAAGAACGAGCTGGACGGCAACGTACGTTCAATCTCCCATGTCCTCTGCTGTGAAGATGGCGATAGTTGGTGTCGACGCCGTAAGGCGCGAGCGATGTGTACGAGAGCAATGAACGCTAGAGAGGAGAAGGCCGAGGTCAAGCTGGACGTCAGACTTCAGTCCTGCGTCTGGATTCGGAACGACGCTGATTGGCCAGAACAAATCCTCGCGCAGACGCCCACTACGACTACCGGCGCTCGCCGCCTCGTCCGTCCCGTCACCTCCGCCTCCGCCTCCCAGTCCTCGTGTTCTCACTCTCGCTGCGGAAGAGGCTTGCGAACATGCCAAACGCACGGGTCTTGCGCGACATCAAGGCGCGCCACGGCGTGAACGCGAACGAGATCCTCCGCCGTGCATACCTCTACGTCGCGCGCAACCAGACCCTCCCGCCGCAGGTCCGCTTCCAGGCGCAGCTCCAGCTCAACACCTTCGGACGGTACACCCGGCCATCGACCGTCCAGAACCGGTGTACGGAGACTGGCAGGGGTCGGGGTATTATTAGCGAGTTCGGGCTCTGCAGGGTGCGTTCATACTTGTTCATGACCATGCTATGGCAACGCGTGTTGACCATATACGTGGTCCTCAACAGTACCAGTTCCGATTAAAGGCGTTGGCGAAGGAGCTGCCTGGCGTTAAGAAGGCCTCCTGGTAGAGCGTTGTTCTCATCTGCTCGACTGATCTGTATACTGTGAGTCTTTCGTTCCCCTCCTTGTACACTCTCTTACTCACGTGTCGACAGACATGCTGCTCCTGTCCCTAATTCACCAGCACTGCATCCAAAACCTCTCATGAAATAGGGTGTGCATAAGGAAGACCATAGACACCATAGACGCTATGTACAACGAGGTAACCAGTACTACCGAGAACCCAAACACGGAAAGCTACGAAAACTACGAAGAACGAGAGAACCAGCGCAATAGGACGGCCTTCCACCCCGTTGCACGGTGTACGAGCGTGCGTGCGATAGCGGAGTCCGTCGGTATCTATATAATACAATATGCATCCCTGTCGAGGACGAAGAGCATCGAGTCCGGTCCATCTCTAAGCCAGGGGCTGTGTGTGATATGTTAGTACTTGCTAGCGCTACACTTGGTTTGGCTGCTCGGTCGAGTATTCAGAGCCGTGCAACTCAGGGTCGCCGCGTTCTCTGCGCCATTTGTTCGTGATGTTGAGGGTCGTGGGATCGACGAGGAATCTGACAGTCGCGATGAGACGGCGGTGCATGTCAAGCAAGGGAACGGACGCACTTGTAGCGCTGCAGCCATGACTCGGAAATTTCCCAGTTGTTGTGCGCCAGGACGTCGTCGCCGTGGATCGTCACCGCGTGTCGGTAGTCGTGCAGACAGTCGACAAGATTAAACCGCTCTACGATGACAGTCGTGAGCGACGTCCGTCAAAGGAGGTGTCTGGCACCGTGACGCGGGATTAGGATTTTATGGGCGACCAATGGACTTACCTCGGAGCAAGATCATACGATCGCGAAGCTCAGGATGCAACACGCCGTCAATCACACTCTCTGCGACCACACACCGGGGTCAATAAGGGATTTGCGCGTTAGGCTTCTAACGCGGCTCCTACCGTGTGGAATCGTTCTAAGATGCGAGCCGTAAGCTCAGATAGTGAACACAAGGCATCAAACGATCACATACCGCTGTACCAGTGTCGGACGCAGCGACGATGGTAGACAGTAGTTATTATTGCGCTTCCAGTTGTCAAGGTGGTAGCTGTCAGAAACGCCGTCGTACGATCAGCGAGCATATACTCCGATATCTACCGGACGCACGTACTGGATAAGCTTGTATGCGTCATCTTCTTCGGGTCTATCTCTTCCTCGTCTTGCTGCTGCTGCGTCGACTGCGAGTTCGCCTGTGTTCTGGAAGACCCGGACATGGGCGCCATGCTGCTGTTGACCATGGTCATAGACGACATGGGATCTCCGGTCATGGACATGCCCCCGCCGTACGGCGACTGGAAGGACATCGACATGCTGCTCGATGAGGGACCATACGGACCAGACTGGTTGTTGACCGGCGGGGACGAAGGCGGGACAAACATGGGAGACGCTGACGACGGACCGCGGCCATAGTCCGATAGTAGACTGCCATCGTGGGGCCGACCAGGTGGGTACAGTCCATTCGGACCCATAGACGATACGGCCGGGTTGAGTGGGACGAGAAGCGGGAAGTTGTCATTCGAACGAGAGGAGTCGCCGTTCGTCTCCGTCCGGGCTCGTTTGGGCCGCAGGCCATAGGGATCGCTGTCGTCTGCAGGCCGCTTCTGCTTCCCGACCCCGATGGACCCGAGGGGCCGGGGACAGACTCGGACTTGTCGCGCTTATGGCGTTGGTAGCTCTCCCAGGCAGTATCGGTCTCCGTCTTGTTGATGAGGTCGTTAAACTCGCTAAGCTCCCAGCCGACTTTGTTGACGATACCTCCTGCACCCTCGCCGATGAACGAGCTGAGGCTCTTGAGGAGACCACGAAGAACCTGGTTTCGGGCCATGAGGTCTCGGGTGACGACCATTAATGTCGGGAGCTTGCGATAGGACAGGACGTGTGGCTCATACCTTTCAGCACCTTCCTCAACTGTGACAACGCCTCATCCTTGCCCCCCGAGAGTATCTCGACGCTGGCCTCTAGATCGCGTATCTGAACCGAAAGTGAGACATGAACAGTCAGCACGATGATTTCACGACGCCCCTGGCGTCATACGCGACCGAGGGTATGATGTACCACTCACGCGTTGCTGTTTACGCAGACGAAACTCCCTCTGCGCAATACGGTTTTGATCGCGGCGCGCTGCCTGCGAGCTGTGGATTGACGGAAACACACGCGGACCGTGAGCTTGTGTCAGCACGCTGAGCAGAGACGGTCCATACTTGGGATTTTTCTTTCGACCAGGTTTTCCGGCAGCGGGAGCCTGAGGTACCGCGTTCGTTGTCGATGGGAGATGCAGCCTCTGAGCTCTGTGTTCACGTACGGGGCTGATGTTTCAGGCTGGCTGTATGCACGCCGCTGAGTCTCTCACACGCACCTCGATGTCCTGAGACACGCTGCGCTCTCTCTCGTTTGGCATTGGGCGGGCGTGTTCTACGTGAAAGGCGTGACAAATGCGTGCGGGTGTACGGCGAGGGGGCGGGACGGGGCGGGGCAATGGTGGAGGGCGTCGAAGCTGTTCGCTTTCTAAGGCCTGCCGCCGACGCGCACCGGCTCGGCGTCGTCTGCCGATTCTCCGTGTAGGCGCGCTGCCCACGTGCTCCCCGCCGACGTCAATGTGTACCGAGC
>JABYQS010000541.1:0-18921 GCA_022592435.1 Cerioporus squamosus
CTTCACCCTAAAAACTTTCAACACAAAAGTTGTAGTACTATATTCTCTGACATGTCCTGCACTGAAGATCTTCTTATCAGCCCCACAGTTATGGTGATATTCGCTGTTTTATGCCAACACTGATAAGGGCCTAGAAGGATGAAAGCATGTCCAATAACCTTGAAATTGGGTATTACACTTGTGACTAATAGACCAAAGTAAATGCAAAAGAAAGCTAGGGGTTTGGATTAGTTGTGAGCCTGATATAATGCAAACAACAGCAAGCACATCATAAATGTCATATTTACACAATTGCATAGGGGCTATGCCTCATGCACTCATGTAGTAGCTACCATGGTATAGATATACCTGTAGTGCACCTGCTAAATAATTATCTAAGCTATAAATGACCTCTTCAGGGTAGCATGAAGGTTATACCTGTATGAAGAGAAGCACATGCTATAAAGTCAATCAATCACTCTTCTAATTATATAATTGAATAGAGGTAACATGGGAGGTTGGATGATGTTCAAACCATAGCCTGATCTAGGTATTGATGCAATTATTGCCCATTTCAAGGCTGACAGGTAAACAATTTAGTAACTGGGGTATAGTGATGCAGTCATTGCCGTCTCTACATAAATAATGGAACCATTGGATAGGCACTGTTAACACGGTGCTGATGCATCTATTTACATGTAATTTGGTTAAGAATTGAAGAAGCTAGAGCCAAAAGTGTGGCCAGCCAGCAAGCCATCAGGAAGAGGTTACCATATTGGGTAGAAAGTGATGGGAGGTTGGTATGACACAGCCACAGAGATGCTGTGGCTGTAATGCGCCCAAAATGGCAAAAATAGCACTCAAAAAGTGCTATTACAACTGGAGCTTGAAGGCTACAAGCTGGAAAAATGGACCTACTAAAAGTGGAAACAGGAGGCTACAAGCTGGAAATACAACCTGCTACAAGTGGGGTATATAGGCTACAAGTACTGCCCAAAGGGTCACTACAAGTGGGCAAACAGTATTACAAGCTTTATTGTACAGATGTCTGATGGACCATTTGTGCCGGAGTGTCCAGTTCTACAAGTGACCACAAAAGAAACATCCCTGCACCACAGTTGTGGGCTATTTGTTAACAAGTGTGGATGCCACAGGCATACATACATCAATGTGGGCCTCTGTAGACTTGCAGAGAGTCTAGACAGCGATGTCGCTGTCTGTGCTGGACCTGCCATTTTAAACTACTGATGGTCACTTGCCTTATCTTGTTCTACCCGATATGGCTATGCCAAGTCTATCATACTGGGTGCAACATCTATATCTCCCTACCCTACCCTACCCAACCCAAATATCACAACATTCTTGCATTTGATGCCTCCACCCTTGAATGTGTCCTCCCCACCCAAACCCACCATGTCACCTTCTCACCTTCGCCACAGCAACTCCCACAGTGTTCATTGTTATGGCAGTCTCACCTTCTGATTGCTGCACCTCCAGCCTGCATGACAAAACCCTTGGCCTCATCATGGTGACCATGCTTCATCTCTACTCTCCTACTCATTCTGCCCTCTGTAAAGCAGGTGAGCACATGCGGGGGTGACAATGAGTGAGGTGGGTGGGAATGCAAACACTTGAGATTCGACTAGCTACCACGTACTACTGTAGATGCCCACCAAAACTTAAGGTTTCGGCTGTGTCCGAGCTGTACAGTACAAGATGTGTGCTGGACCATACAGGCACCAGGCTTACTTACAACACCCTCCCCCCTCCAACCCTTTACACCAACCACCTCAATTTTGTATGCTACCTTCACTCTTGCCAATCATTATCACCTGATCACCTTTCTCCTCTATCATTCATTCCTGCTCAATCCCTCTACCTATGGCTACTTGACATCCTCGACTGCTCAACTACTCCACCTCTCATTACTTACAACCTGCTTCATACCTTAAGCTAAAGCCAACAACTTCATTGACCAACTTGCTTAAACTTTTAAATCTCACTTCACTCCACGGAGTCCACTCATCTCTCTCTCACTTCCTAACTTCACACTACCCGACTTCATTCTTTATTCACCCTCTCACGGCTATATTGAGCCTGGTCTCACCTCCTTCCTTTCTTCCTGCATAGTGTTTACACGCACGTCTCTGCCATCCTTCCACCCCAACCTCATGCTATTCCCCGCCTTGTACGACAAACACACCCTGCCCCTCTACCCCTCCACCCAAGTGGCTGAGCCTCTTCTGCATACTCAGCCATCTTCCAGCTCTACATGCGCTCTGTACAGCTTGACATGGCCTTCACCTGCTACTCAAGGCTCGGTGACACAGTCCCCTGGTGCCAAGCTGGCTGTGATGCTGTCAAGACTTAAGATGGTCCATCACATCTTTGTCGCATGCACCGCACATACATCCCTCTGGAACACCATTAGTATTAGCTACCCTGAATTATCTGGTGGGCTTAGTTAAGGTAGAAGCCAAATAATTTGGGCCCTTAGTTAAGGGAGGTGCCTAATTGCCCAAATATTTGGTCAATCTCCTGTGATTGTAGGCAACAGATATCAATCAAAAATTCTGTCAATGGGAGAAATGCATAAAAGCAACCTACAAATGCACCCAAAGAGACTTGAACCAGCAATTAAATGACCGCATAAACAACTTTCAATGCTTAGTCCAACTGCACCAGAGGACTGTTTTAAGATACTCAACAGCAACACTGCAAGTCCTTAATTACAATTTGCTACTTCAATGAGCCACTAAGTACTTGTGGGCGCCTAAAGTGTTCGAACACCTCGGGTTAGGTGTACCATGAGGGCATAATGAAATATAGATATCTTGGTCACTTCACAAGAAACATTGAAGCCCTTCAGTGCATATGGTAGACAGGCATCTGAGCTTCTAGTATATATGGGTGACACTGTATGGTTCACTCTGTGGCATTCTGTAAAGTATTAACTTTATCTGAGGTGTACAAAATCCATTCTTCCCATCCCTGCCCTTATAAGTACTGTCCAAACTTACTGAGATGATCTCATAAAAATTGCAATGAGGACCTTAGAGACCCCTGCATGTAATATATGAATGGTGGGATGGACCAAGGAAGTTTGAGGGAGCTATCGCCTGAGAAACATGGGAGACGGATTAATATAATTGCATATGGAACATCACTTGTCCTGAATCCAGTCTCTCAAGGGCTGCTACCAAACTGCTGATAGTATCAATGAATATTGAGAGGGCAGTAGTCATGCATGCAGTGGACCATGTGTGTCTGTATACATTAGTTGAACGACTAAGACTGCATAAGCAAAACCATGTATGTTACGCCTGTTCATCTGGCAAGTTTCACTGACGATAACTCTCCTGGTAGTCCTCTTCAGATCCCTTGTTTTATATGGTGCATACAGCGAGCTCTGAACTATCTGTGGATATATTTGTGAGGTTGTCTCAATAGGCCCTTACAGACTTATTGGGGCAGGAAGGAGAAAAGTACCTTACCAAGAGTTCATGCTCTTCAGACAGCTAGAGACTGTTGCACACAGTTTTATTCACATATACTATGAGCTCAGATTTTTGTCTACATTATGTGGCTACATGTTCTGACTAACCCTTGATTGTGAGCAAGATTCATGTGTTACAATATCCGCACCAAGAGCGCCTAACGCGGGCGTTCGAACACTTTAGGCGCCCACTAGTACATGTTCATTGTCTATCATACCATCCCCTTTATGACTGCTTGATCTCTCCATATATAAGGTGCTTGTGCATGTCGTAATTTCAGCCCAACTAGACATCTTGATGTCAATGTGATAACAGTTACTTACGCCCAGGTTCAATCTCTCTGTAAGCATTTTTGAGTCACCTTTTAGGCTTATTTATTGTGTACAAAATATTTGACCAATATATGTTGCCTGCAACCTTAGGAGAGCACCCAAACATTTGGGCCATTAGACGGGCCCAAATAATTCGGCTTCCATCTTAACTAAGTGTGTCAAATTATTGAGGTCAACTGAAGTCATTGGGAACACTGCCCTCAAAAGTCAGATGCATGAGACATCGGTCATCTGCGGCCTGCCTGCTGAAATGATCTATCTTTATAACTGCCTTGTCCCTGGTGATAAAGGCCCGTATGTTAGGATTGGTTTTGTAGGCATACAGCTTTTGCATTGGCTGGCTACAGTGTGAACAGGCATCAGTTGTTTTTGAGAACATAATGCATTCATCCACTGAGTCACAGGTTTCCCTCCATGACCATCTAGCTCTAATGGATTACTTATCCAAAACTCTGCGTCATAAGTCCATACAACCTGGTGGCTACTCTGACTGTCAGTGTTTTCAGTACAGGTACATCAACCTGGAGGGCTGATTGTGCGGGCATATATATGGTCATCCCTTGGGCCCCACCTACTGGGTGGCCCCCACCCAGTGGGTGGGTACCCAATATAGATATTTTCAGTGTCCGATAATAGGTAGGCGCCCGCTCATGTCACACATAGTTGTCATGTCTGAGAGCTACACAAAGTACATGTCCTACTGGAGCTACACTCTCAATGACTACTTGTTACATTCTGTGCTCCAAGTCACCCAACTCCAACCGAACTCTGGTTCGTCTGTTGACTCATACTTATCTTCTCATCCTTTTGTTGTGACTCATTCTTACTATGATACTTACCCCTTACTATCTGTTCATCTCTGACTCCAATCATCTCCGCAATCCCGACAGTATTACCTGTTTGTATCCGCACTCGTATCCATCCACTTGTATCTGCACTTGCCTCCACTTCCTATTGGCTACTTATTTGTTTCCGCCTTCACACCGGACTCCAACTCCTGTCTCTACTTTTAGCTTACTGAGTACTCCTTTTGAACCTCCGGACTTTTGTATTTAAACCTGCTTGTATTCTCCCTTAGACCTCAATTCTGATATCTTGTTTACCCTCCACTTAATTCTTCTTGATATTACCAAACTAAATCTATTGTATTCGCTTCTAAACTCATCCGCACCCCGGTCCGGACTTCCAACCTCTGACCTCTGACCTCCATCTTCTGACTCTGGTCTCTCGGCTTCTGAACCCCTGGTTCTCTTTCTGCTTGAATTCCTCCCTCATTGCTTACTCCAGTATAACTCCCGGAGTTCTGTTCTCTTGTAAATAGAAGAAACCTTGCATCTTCTCAGGGTGTTGGTCAATAACTTTGCCGAAGTCTTTAGTTCCGTGTTGCTATCGGACCTTCGGACTTCAGACTTTGTTCTGGAGTTTGACTTGGCAACACACAGTCCCTACACTACTCTGGAGTGTTCTGCTACTTCTGCATGACTGGACAATCAAAAATTAAGCTTGTCAAAGCCCAGCAGAACCTCTGGAGCACCCAAAATGCTCTAGAAGAAGCCCTTGCTGCCTACCAAGAAGAGCAAGAGAATCCTTCCAGGCCTCGAGGACTGCACATTGTTTCCATCCAATTGTAGGAGTATGGAGTTGCACCTGAGACCCTCTGGAGGTTTTCACACACCCACAGCACTCGTCTAGATCACTGTCTGCAAGAGTGAAAACTCCACACTGAGGAGGAAGCATAAACTCACCCTGTCAGATTGCGATGTATTGCATCCCTCAAACTCCATAATTCTCAATATGGCCCTCAAGATTTACTATGCCCATGTTTCCACTGCTGAGCCATTTGGTCACAATTGGATTGACCGGTTTAAGGCACACCAGAAGAACCACATCAAGACATTCTGGGGGTCTTCCTTTGACTCTCAGTGTGCCGCCGGGCTGAATTCTTCAGCCCTCTGCTTGTTTCTCAAGACTGTCTCGGAGATCATCTACAAACAGGAGGATGTTCTGGACTATTGTGGGTGGAGCTGCGATGAAACTAGCTTCTGCGCAAACATCAGTGCTGCCATCCGCATAATGGGCCACTGTGATGCACAGCTGCAAACTCTGCAGCAGTCTGGGGACCATGAGAACACCGCCATTATGGCAGCCATCTGTGCAGATAGTTCGTTGCTTCCGCCTTTTGTCATCTTCAAGGGTGAGTGGCTGCAGACTGCATGGGGACAGGACAACTCAGGTGGTGCAACCTGAGTCACTTGCACCAAATGCCAAATTATTCACTAATTATCTCCACACAGTACAATGACCTCTTTGACAGGCTGGATCAGTTCTGAGCTGTTCTTTGCATGGCTATGATTTTTTTGACCAGCAGACCATAGCCAAGGCCGGTGGTCGCACAAACATCCTTCACCTCAATGGACACTTAACCCACACTACACTCGAGTGCGACAACTATGCAGCTGACCATGGGATTATCATGATTGGTTGTCCATCAAAGTCTACTCATGGCCTACAGGGACTCGATTGAGTCCAGATCGGTCGAACCAAGGTGCTATGGCCGAGTCATGTGCAGAAATATGAGGTGGAGCAGCACTATGAAATGCAGAAAGAGGACTTCCTCCATGTTGTGGACAACTCAGTTGTTCAGGGTCTATGGCGAAAGTGTAGCTTTCATGCGCCTGCAAGTGGTGGTGCTTGGTGCCACCGGGAGTTTGACTTGCGCATGATCTGTGTAAAGCTCAAAGCTCTCGCTTTGATTCACTTGGACCTTGCTTTGACCAGCAGCTTTAGCCGCTCAGCTACGGACATGGCCTTTGTCTCACATAGCATATATACAACTAGTTCCTCTCCTTCCTCCTTCACCCTTTCCTGACCCTTGTACTCGACAGTCCCAGACTTCAAGTACGTCTTCGTTTTTACCAGCTCACCACGGCACCAAAGCACCGGCCTTGTGGTCCCAACAGACGGACACTTTCTCAGTTCCTCACAACCTTCCGTCAACTTGGGATCGTCCAATGGCACTGCTGCCAGTCCTAGCACTGCACAGTCCATGACCACACCCACCACGGCCACCACTAGTGGCTCAGCCGGACCATCTGCAGCATCAGCAGAGCCGCTCTCCATCATGCCCGAGCAACTCTTCCAGTTGTACGGGATGATGCAGCAGTTGCCTCTGTGCTCTGCTTGTCGCATTTTCGCTCTGGGACCCCCCTGCTCCATCTTTCGTCGATTTCTCGCCCATCCCTGCTCCAAATCGCCCCATCTTTTCGCCGTCGCCCCCTTGCCACGTCACACCCCTACCCTCATGGCGCCAGCCGCTGCGACGTTCCCCAAGCTCTCCAATTGCAACTACCAGCAATGGAGGCTCGATATGGAGGCCAGGCTTCGCACCATTGGTGCTCTGCGCATTGTGAAGGGCGCTGAGTCGAGGCCGCAGTTCACAGAGCCTCTGGACTCAGGTGAGCGTCGAGAACTTCGTGATTTCGACAGCCGGTTGGACCTGGCTGCGGGGGAGATATGGAACTGCGTGGAGAGGGAGCAACAGACGCATCTGGAGGCGATTCCAGACGATCCTGGTGCGATGTGGAAGAAGCTGGAGGCCGTGCACATGCAGAAACGTCCCGGTACGCGTTTTAACACCTACAACGCCCTCCTCTCCCTGTCCAAGTCCGAGGACGAGTCCCTCAGCACCCTCTCGACGCGAGCCTCGCAGCTCAAGTCCGACATGAAGGCCCTCCGTTCTGCAGACTTTGATCTTGCGAAGCTGGACAATGAACTCGTCCTCATGGCTCTCATTCGTGCTCTCCCCGCCGAATACAACGCCCTGCGCCAGACCCTGCTGCTGGACGACTCCCTCACGCTCGAGAAGCTCCAGGACACGTTTGTCGCGCTCGAGAACCAGCCTGGTGCATCGTCGTCGGCCCCTGTCCTCTCCCATGCCGCCTCTACCCTCTCCTGCACATTCTGCGGTCGCTCCGGCCACTCCGAGGACCAGTGCTTCTCCAAGCGCGATGCCAGCGCTCGAGCGAAGGAGAAGGCCACGCAGCGTTCGCAATTCCGCTCTGGAAAGGGCAAACGCAAGGAGACCGCGTCGGAGGCGTCCAAGGACTCAAGCGACGGCCAGGACACTGCCCAGGAGTCCGCTGGTGCGGCCACTGTGAGTGCTGGTTGTGCTTCTGCGCTGCTATCCGTCTCGGATCGCGCTTCATGGCTCTCTTCGCCGGCAGCAGCTAACTGGAACACCGACACAGGTGCTTCTGCACACATGACCCCACACCGTCACTGGTTCCGCTCCTACTCGCCGCACACCATCCCCATTCGCCTCGCCAACTCGCACATCGTCTACTCGGCTGGATTGGGGTCTGTGGTGTTTCAGCCTGTGGAGAGGGGAGGTGTTGCGTCGCCTGCTGTTGTACTACTTGCCAGCAATCTACTGTCTGTCTTCCACCTCACGCGCGAGAAGGGCTACACCGTCGAGCTGCACGCATCGAGTGCGCTCTTCTACCATGAGGGGCAGCTGCGCTTCGAGGCCCGGGTCAACGAGCACAACGTCGGCTACCTGCTTGGCCACACCGTGTCTCAGACGAAGGATGCGCTCTCTGCGTCCTCCACCTGCGAGGAGGACGAGTCCCTGTGGCACCAGCACTGCTCGCACGTCAATCTCGACGACCTGCGCTCGGTGATCAAGAAGGGGCTTGTCATCGGCCTTGTCGTTCGCTCGAAGCGCAAGCCTGACCCTGTCTGCGAGCCCTGCCTTGCTGGCAAGCTCAATCGCCACTCCATCCCTCGCTTTGCATCCCGGAAGTTCGTCCCCATCGCCCTGGTCCACACCGACCTCAAGGGACGTCTGCCGGTTGCTACACCGGAGGGATACGTCTACTGGATGACGTTCGTCTGCGATGCAACGCGTTTCTGGGTCATGGCATACCTGAAGCGCAAGAGCGACGTGTTTGCTGCGTTCAAAGCGTACAAGGCGTATGCTGAGACCTGCCTGGGTCTCCGGATCAAGGCCACGCGCGACGACAAGGGCGGCGAGTACATGGGCAAAGAGTACATCGACTTCTGCGCTCAGCACGGCATCCAGCGGCAGCACACGGAGCCAGACGAGCCTCACCAGAACGGTGTTGCTGAACGCGCGAACCGGACAACCTCTGAGGGTGCCACGGCTCTCCTTGTGCAGTCGAAGCTCCCTCCTTCGTTCTGGGGCCACGCCGTCTCCACCTTCGTCCACACACGCAACCGCATGCCCACTTCTGCGCTGAACGGCGGCATTCCCTACACAGCATGGAAGGGAGATGGACGCAAACCGGATGTCTCGTACTTCCGTGTTTTCGGCTGCCTGGCCTATGTGCTGGTGCGCAAGAAGGACCGGAAGGCACTCGAGTCGCACTCGAGGAAGTGCATCTTCGTGGGCTACCCCGAGGGGACGAAGGCCTGGCGGTTCTGGGATCCTGCTGCAAAGAAGTTCATCATCTCTTCGCATGCTGTCTTCGACGAGCGCTGCTTCCCTGGCAACTCGCCCTTCATCAACGTCTTTGGCCTTCCACTCGACGAGGTGCACATCCCCGGTGCGCCTGAGGATGCGGACGACGCTCCTGACGACGTCCCGGATGCGCCAGAGCTGCCTGATCAGGGGGGAGCGGACTCGGATGATCCTGCACCTCCTGCGCCTCCTGCACCTGCACCTGCGCCCGGTGCTCCGCACGACGGCTCTCCTGCTCCGTCATCACGCGCTCCAAGCCCTCCTGCACCTCCTGCACCTGCCCCGGTCATCCCACAGCCTCCTGCACCTGCGCCAGCCGCACCG
Organism: Cerioporus squamosus; assembly: GCA_022592435.1. Taxonomy (NCBI): domain Eukaryota; kingdom Fungi; phylum Basidiomycota; class Agaricomycetes; order Polyporales; family Polyporaceae; genus Cerioporus; species Cerioporus squamosus. The sequence goes on from JABYQS010000541.1 coordinate 9,612, forward strand.
CGCCCAGCTGGACGTCCATCAGCTCACGAGGAAGCGAACACTCATGGCGGCTTCATTACCTCTCGTACGACGACGCTCTGGCTGTTGCCTTCAATTGAGCGGTACAAGGGTCGCCTTGTTGCCAAGGGCTTCTCCCAGCGTCCTGGTTTCGACTACAACGAAACCTTTGCCCCTACTCCCAAGTGGGCGTCGATCCGAGCCATCCTTGCCCTTGCTGCGCTGGAGGACCTCGAGCTCGAGTCGGTGGACATCTCCTCTGCTTATCTCAACGGCGAGCTCAAGGAGGAGGTCTACATGAAGCAGCCCAAGGGCTTCGAGGAGAAGACCCCCAAGTGGGTCTGGCAACTTCGCAAGTCGCTCTACGGCCTCAAGCAGGCTGGCCGCTGCTGGCACAAGAAGCTGCATGAGGTCCTGACAAAGCTTGGCTTTGATCGACTTGTCTGCGAGCACAGTGTCTGGGTCTACCTCCGAGACGGAGTGCGTGTCATCATCCCTGTCTTCGTTGACGACATCACCATTGCAGCGAAGTCCAAGGCCGCTATCCAGCGTGTCAAGGACGAGCTGCGTGTGCACTTCAAGCTCCGTGACCTTGGTCTGACGTCCTGGCTCCTCAGAGTCAAGATTGAGCGCGACCGCTCGAAGCGTTCCCTTTCCATCTCACAGCGGCAGTATGCACTCGACATCCTCAAGCGGTATGGCTTCTCCAACTGCAACCCTGTCGGCACTCCGATGGACCCAGGCCTTCGCCTCAGCGCGGACATGAGCCCCAAGACACCAGCGGACGTTCGCGAGATGCAGGACATTCCGTACAGCCCTCGTCCGGACATCGCTCGCACCGTGGGCAACCTTGCTCGCTTCTCGACGAACTCTGGCATGACACACTGGAAGGCGGTCAAGCACCTCTTCCGGTACATCAAGGGGACGCTCGACTACAAGCTCACATACTCCCCTTCATCGGACTCCGAGCTCTTCACCTCCTACTCGGATGCGGACCATGCAGGCTGCCCAGACACCGGTCGCTCGACCTCTGGGTATGTCATCAAGATGGGCACAGGTGCGATCTCTTGGTCGAGTCGTCTGCAGTCCATTGTTGCACTGTCCACCACAGAAGCCAAGTTCGTCGCAGCAGTTGCTGCTGGCCGGGAGATCCTCTGGCTGCGCAACCTGCTCACGGAGTTTGGGTTCGATGTCTCCTCAGCTTCCCAGCTCAGGATCGACAACCTCTCTGCACTCTCTCTTGCGAAAAATCCCGAGCACCATGGCCGTATGAAGCACCTCGATTTGCGCTTCTACTGGCTCCGGGATGAAGTAGCCAAGGGCCGGATTGAGGTCATCCATCTGCGCACCTCGGACATGCCAGCTGACATCCTCACGAAGTCGCTGCCCAAGCCAAAGGTGCTCGAGATGTGCATCCTGCTGGGATTGGGGACTTGACCAGTCAGGGGGGAGTGTTGAACTCGGAGCTCTAACTCCAGTTCCTGTGCCCGCGTCAAGTCCATACTTGCACCAGGGGACTATTGCAGTGCGCTCTATTGGCGCTCCACACGACTACTTGACGCCTTCATTCCTCTTTGAGATATTGGCGCTTCTTCATATTTTATTCTTTGCACACTCCCGGGATTGAACACTCGACCTCTTGGTCTTCACTGATTTTTACTTTTCGCTTTTGTTGATTTCCTGGGCGCTGTGGCTGCTGGTACTGTATAGCTTATGTAACCCGCACCGTAGACAGCGCGCTCGTCGAGCTCTGGAGTCCCCAGACTTCACAGAGCTCGACATAGGCCATTGTGATCGCTCTGAGGCGCACTGCAGCTAACATATGGGGGATATATGTGTATGCAGTACAAGCAAAACCTAGATCAAAGTAGTTCTGCATAGATCAGGTCAATAACTACCCAAAACATTAGCAGGTGGGCTGTACAGTGTATAGGCAAACTCCTGAGGGTGGGCCAAGGGTGTTGAGTTGAGAGGGTTGCAGGATCCATACCCCCACCCTCACCCTCCAGGCACCCCACCCCTCAACCCTCCACCCTTTCCTCTACCCCTGCAATGCACTAGAGACAACAGCCTGGCCGATGATAGAGGTCAGTCCTTCTTGCGCTTAGCTTCTCCTGGCGACAGAAGCTGCATGCTCTCGTGCTCAATCTCTCCCAATAACCGATGCTGGAGGTTCTTGCACTCAGCTTCCCCTGACAGCAGAAACTGGAGGTTCTCACGCTCCACCTCTCCTGAGCGGCCACCTCCACCTCTGGATGATCCTCCTCCAGGTGCAGACGAGTCCCGTCCTCCTAGTCCTATCAAGAGTGAGCACTCACAGCCCAACATTGATCTTGAGAACAACCTACTCTACATAGATGCAGAGGCATTATTTGATCAGTTGCACAAAGACAAACTTGCTCGTGAGCTCAACCTGGATGCAATCTGGACTTCGACAGCAATGGCGGTCCCCCTGCTTTCAGCGAACATCTGTCAATCCGTATGGCCTATGTCAATGTGTTTGTGGCCTCATTATCCTATGGAGCAACAAATGAAGTTGCACACTTGATGCTTGAGAACTTGTACCAGGAACTGCTGGCTATGACACACGACTGCCCTGGGTACAAGATACTGGGTCTCGAGAAGATGGCTCAGACTCTGCGGACTGCTGAGTGCCATCTCAGGGTTGATTGCAACCGTTATATCACCTACTACTTCTTGTGCGACACTTGCTGGCAGCGACACCACTCTTGAGACCTCTATGAGCTGGGACTGGTGACTGCGAGCGACCGGGATGCAACGGGGCTTTGTACCGTGTGAAGAAACTGACAGATGGCACAGTGAAACGGATACCGGTAAAGATCATGCTGGTTTTGCACATGACCACCTCTCTTCAGTGCATGCTGTGCCGCCTAGGCAAGTTGGCGGAATGGAATGATGGCACTGCACAGAAGATGCACCCCGCCGCTATGGACGACTGGAGTACCATATGTTTGATGTGATGGATGGCTGGGGCTGGAATTGTATCAAGCAAGGCAGGCTTGGAGTGTTGTCAGACGCATGGGCACTGGGGTGTAGATGACGAGTGCTTTGTGTTGCTGCCTTTGGGACTTGTCTTTGCACATGAATCTTGACTGGTGTGTAAACGTCTGTTCTGTGTACTGATAGATCTACTCAGGTGCTGGGCCACAAAACGCTACTCCGTTGGTGCGGTCTATGCTTGTTAACCTACAATCCTGCCAGGGAGTGATGTGACCTCCCATTGTGGTATTGACCTCATTTGCATACATCAGCGGACACCAACCGATGCACGTAGAATATACTCTGCGCATCACCCATGCTCACAACCCCGCTCTGCCACCTCTCATGACTGCTTGCACTGTTGTCCAGCCTTTCATCTCTGACAACACCATACCAGAGATGCCATGGGCCATGCATGCGGTGATTGACACTCCCACAGTGTCGTAGACCTCGGGATAGGTACCTGGCATCAAGACATGCTCGGCAACCACACAGTCATCGACGTCAAGATGTTATCTGGACACTTCGCTCTTGCGCCTGTGCGCATCCCGAGGTGGATCTTTGGATTACAATGTCCTTGTCACACATAAGTCTGTGATGCTCGGGCTTGCATGGAACCATGCCAGCATATTGACATGGCGACACAGTGCGCTCAGGAACCAGAGTGGCACGAGGATCCAGACTTCATGATGGATTGATTGAAGGCTACATATCGTTCGCTAAGTTGCAACTGCTGCTAATCATACAGAATTTATCTGCATCTGCATGTTACTGGTGAGTTCTTTGCGACTTTCTCTTCCACGTGAGAGTATGCTACATGAAACACTAGGGACCATCAAGAAAAGATGCACCTCCGTGTGCAGGCATGTACTTGTCTGCTTCATTGTTGTCCTCCCCCTCCTCCTTTGCTGCTCCATGTTCGTAGTGTCGTCACCTTGTCCTCTCCCTCTCCTGCTCCCTCAACCCGTTCAGTGCAACCAGGAGTCCAGTTGGCAATGTAGACCCGTGACAGGAACTGGCATGGGCACTCGCCAGCCACTCCCGGTCTATTATCGCCAGAGGGATCTTGTTCCCTGTAGGTGCGCACAACTCCTTGCCCTTCTTCATCTTGCAAACAACAATTTTCGGCAGATCCGAGCCCTCGGGCAATGCGCGAGCAACTCGGACATACACATGGTATGGGTTTCACTGAATTGACTCCCCTTGTAACTTGTGATCGCGCTCGGAAGCTTCATCGATGTGGTTGTACGACTCTGTAAGCTACACAATGGTGCCAGCAAACAAGAAGTGGGTCATGTGCTGTCTCTCAAAGTGAACATGCACTAACGGTACCTATTTGAAAGGCCAGTACTGGCCACCATACATCCCTCTCGAGTGCCACCACATTGCTTACACACTCACATGCAATAGAATCCACTCTCTATAGACTAGTATATTGCTGACGAGCAGGCCATGGGGTGGTACTCCTGCGCTTTCGAGTGCGAGGAGGTCGAACCTCTCATTGGCCCATTTTATACATCACAGCTCAGACTGGTTTGGAAGCCACACTCTGACAAGTTTCATCTCATACAAGACCTCTTGTGTTAGCTGCAGTGCGCCTCAGAGCGATCACAATGGCCTATGTCGAGCTCTGTGAAGTCTGGGGACTCCAGAGCTCGACGAGCGCGCTGTCTACGGTGCGGGTTACATAAGCTATACAGTACCAGCAGCCACAGCGCCCAGGAAATCAACAAAAGCGAAAAGTAAAAAATCAGTGAAGACCAAGAGGTCGAGTGTTCAATCCCGGGAGTGTGCAAAGAATAAAATATGAAGAAGCGCCAATATCTCAAAGAGGAATGAAGGCGTCAAGTAGTCGTGTGGAGCGCCAATAGAGTGCACTGCAATAGTCCCCCGGTGCAAGTATGGACTTGGCGCGGGCACAGGAACTGGAGTTAGAGCTCTGAGTTCAACAAAGGTGTGGCTCTGCAGACCAAAGCCGCCGATCTTGTGAGCTGCGAGTTTGTCGCAGAAGACTCCAATGAGTATGACGCGCATGAGCCGACCCTGCGGATACCTTGGGGTAGGTATCACAACCCCATACCGCCACAGCCGGTACAGCTCATTCATGAAGACACGGAGGAAATACTGTGTCTCATCCGGGCTGGTCTCTTTGGGTCCTGGGGTGATCCCCATGAGAAGTAGGTTGGCTGTGCCATACCTGACGAGTTGTCGAACTAACGTGCACCTTTACCCAAAGCAATGAGTAAATGACGCTCTTACCATAGGTAGAAGGGGAAGTTGACGATATTGAGTGACAACGGACACGACGAATAAGAGGGTGCAATCTTGCTGCGTAGATACGAGAACCTCAAGCAGATGTGAGTTCAAGTTGAACTGAGATGATGAGCTGGGGCAGAGCCAGGACATACCAATCACTACCGAGTGCCACCCCTATACGTAGCTCTCCATTCGGATCCTCGGTGTCATTAATTGAAGGACAGGAGTCTATCGTAGCCGTGAAGTATGTGGCAGATTAGTCCGTCGAAGATATCGCTCAAGACACCTTTGACTCGTTGCCGCTGCTTCCATTGATTGACTAGATCCTTGTGTCCTCGGATCGCAAACAACTCTCTGAGTTGTTCCATGAGAGTGCAGCAAGGGAACCGAAGCCAAGGCGACCCATGTTTGGGGTTGCAGTCAAAATCAAAGAGCCGAGTATGGCAGTCGGTACAGGAGGCACCCAGGTCCTTGTTTATGCTTTCAGGAAAGACTTGCATGCACTTTGGACAGACGGGGAGGTGATGGAAGTTGGTATTGATGTGGAGAGTTGAAAGAACAGTGGCCAATGTCACCGGAAGCATCGTGGCAACCCAGAACTGCCCCACATCGTAGAGTATGGAATGGAGAACCGCGAGGACAACATTGCAGTACTGATACGGAAGATGACCTGCGAGGTGAAGCCATGAGTACAGAGCAGAAACATGGGATGAGGACTGTGACACAGGGAGGAAATACGGCTCACATCTTCCTCTTCGACAGTGTGTTCTTGTGGAGGGACACCTGCAAGTCCAGGAGGGAGAGGTATGTGGGGAGAAGGGACGCCTGGGGACAGTGGGCGAGAAGGATCAGGAAGTGGGGGTAACTCGGGCAAGTAGTTGGCGTCTTCTTTGTCGCTCTCGTCAGCTTCTCAGTCATTGTCGCATATCGGGATCATGTCAAACTCTTCTGCGACTTGAGGCGTGTCTTTTGGCGCCGCATCAATGACAGAGGAACCACAGAGGTCCGGTCATCGAGCGACGGCCTCGGATAGAGGAACAGTAGTGGAGAAACTTGGCGTCCCCTCCGGTGGTATTACTGAGCATTGAAAAGGAACTCCGTCAAAGACTGGATGAGGTATGTCGAAACCAAAGGGGAGCTGCATGGGTGGTCTCAAGCTTGCAAGTTGGGATCAGGCGCAGTACAAGAAGATCAAGCTCGAACTACTCACTTGCTGCCAGCTGGCTGTACACCGCTCTGCGATACCTCTGGTGTCCTGAGCACAGCGTCAAAGAGTGCCTGCTTCGGTCATGTCAGTGTTCTACGGCATATTAGCCACATATAGAAGAACCACTTACCACCTTCGCAGTTCCACTAACCGTGCCAGCAACTTCTTCAACATTGGTATCCTCCAAGGTTCGACTGTAGCGCGACACATCTTCGGATAATAGACCTTCTTGTGCACCTACTCGAACATGAAAATATTTGGACAACAACCCGGGGATGAGAGAAGGTAGAGGGTAAGGGGCGGCGCTGGCGGCACGACGGTCGGCGGCAAGGTGCGTATCCCTAGACCACCTCGGCTGTAGCACCCCGTGGCACCTCAACGTCTTGCAGAAGCATTTGACCGGAAGTGGCCACACATTCTAGTGAGAACTATGAGAGGTTAGTAAGGTCGGCACGTACTCACATTGCTGCCTCGCACCATAGCCTGGACTGTCTCGTGCGGTGGTAGAATAGATTCTTAGGTAGGCATCAGGAAAAACTCCCTTTGCTAATGGGCTCTAATGGGCCCTAATTATGGCGATTAGGATGTATTAGTGGATTATTCTAATTCACTAGGTCCCTTGATAATGAGAATTCAGTATAGCGGCATTAGATGCGATTAGAGAACACTTATGGGGCTAGCAGGCTGCTACTGATACTTCAGGTCGAGGATATCACGGCAGGGTAGAGCAAAAACAGAGTGTATTCTTTGTGTATGACAAGCTATATACATGCGTAAGATGCTCTACTGTACGTCCGAGTCCCGAGTCACCGGTGCAGGGTTGCAACACAACCAAACGGAGGACGAGAAACGCGGGAGACTCAGGTGAGCATGCACAATGACGGTACTTGCCCGTGAATAGTGGCGGATAATTACTCACAATGATACTACGACCAACAGGGTAGCTCACACACTGAAGACCGCTCATGCCCCAGTATACTCACTGCCCTTGAACGGTAATGCGCATGCACACATAATGACACGGGGTGTCGGCAGTCTGCGTGATGTTTAGCGGCACAACACCCAAACCTCCACTGCTGGCACTATGACGGGGGAGAGTGGTGAGAAAGCGCTGTGAAATTGATGGATAATGCATGATGAAAGGGAGACTTACAAGCTGACAGAGAGTCCTGGAGCACTGTATAAACTGGAGATACACAGTGGATGCGACGTGAGTACTTGCTGCCTTTAGGCCATGCACGCAACAGTCCTCCTAAGCTTGCCAGAGCCAGACCAAGGTGCCAAGAGCCCATGAAGTAAATTGCAGCTAGCCGCTAGAGTACAGACAGAGATGGCACTAGAACAAGAGAACCGAGCCATGCAGGTGTCAAGCAGCAGCCAAGGGTCGAGGAAGAGACGGTGAGAGTCGAGCGGTGAGGCAGCAAGGTGAATGAGCGGAAGGATTTTCGCATGCACTTCACCTACCGGCAAATGCCGGATGGGTTTAGGGCAGGTGGACTCGCACTTGGCTGTGGAAAGATGGGCTGCGCGCAACATTGTACTGCATAGAACTAGTCAATTTCGGCATAAATTGGGCTGCAAAATGAAGTCTACCAACAGTGTCACATACCAGCGACACATTATGACTTCAGGCGCTGTGGAAGTCAACGGACCCTCCAATTAGATCGCATTAGTGCATTATCCCAGCCTAACCACTAATTTAGCACTAATTAGGAGGGGGAGTTTTCCCTGATGGGGGCAAACAGCAAACATCGTCAGTGTTATATGAACTGGTGCAGGCTAGACCAGTACTGCTGTGGACGTTCTGGCCTAAAGTTGGAGATGACCAATGTAACTAAAGACCCTAATTATTGATACAACTGTTCCAGGCCAACCACTACATATGCAGCTGCTCCATCTTGACGCTAATCTGCGTGACTGACACGACCTGTTCATCTGATAGCTGCAACGCTCCCATCATAGCCACAATATTTCTCGTCACGTGCACTGGACAAGGCTTGGGAGGATGTCTACCACCTTGAGCACGTGGGCGAGGCACGCAACAAAGCACACTCTACTTGAGACACTCAGCATGGCCAGCAAGCATAGAGTACAGGAAACAAACTACGTACCACGACCTCGCACGCATCTGTGCAAATTTCGAACCAGGGTGCGAGGCGGCAGTGGTATATGTCATCGGGAGCAACGTGACGCCATCAATGAACTCCTCAAGCCATCCAAGGGTGCACTGGAACCGTCGCAGGTGAAGCCAAGTCATGCAGATGTCGCACATCCAAAGCGGTGTGCCCGGAGCATTGCGGTTGAAACCAACGCACAAGTCCAGTACCATCGTGCGCACGCCGTGGGTTGCGAGAGGCACATCGATTCTGAGTATCAGGCTATGCATATGCGGATCCTCAAAATACCCATCACATGCGCCCTGTAACAGTATGAAGACGGGCATCAGTCGGGGAGAATGGTCCAACGTACCTGGACATCCTCCTTGTGCAGCTCCATCCTGAGAATGATGTCTCCACCTGACTCCGTACCTCCACCAAAGCAGTGATAGTCTTGAGATATGACAGCTTGCGAGAACTGTTCCACAGGAGTTTGAGGCTCACGATGAGCATCAAGGAATCGAGCCTGAGGATGTAGATCGCGAGGGCATAAGGGCACACTCTTGCGAGATATGCCTGGCAGGTAAGTGTGGGTCTTTGCCATAATGATGAGAGTGTCATCGTTGCCACCATGAGTGTGCTTTTAAGTCATTCAGAAGGCCTAGGTAGGGAGTGTCATGACGATGGCCGAAGAGAAAGATTGGTTAGATGCGCAGTCCGGCCTGGCGCTACCTCCCGCCACACTGTCTGCAAT
>JABYQS010000542.1:0-18916 GCA_022592435.1 Cerioporus squamosus
CTTCTAGCGTCGTCGGAAACCGGCTCGTATGCCGAGTGTCCACGGCTGCGGTATGTTCCTGTCTCAACCTTGTAGGCCGTCCTTGGATGTGTACTGAACCATGCTCGATGCAGTGAAGCCACATCGAACGGGAGAAGAACCGAGAGCGCAGGACAGACAAGTGCTTGAGGACTGCGCCCGCATCTTGTCCCGGGGCCGTTCGTAACGCAATCTGTCCGATTTCTTCGCTCGGCTGCTAGCACAGACTGCTGAGGGTGGTCGGCAGACTGGAGGGCGTGTTACGACGATCGCGGTCGCTTCTACAGGCTACTGCTAGAACAACACGGATGAGCGGCCGCCGAGGGACCGCTAGTAGCCACACCGAGTTCATGAACGAGCATTGCTGCTTTACCACGCCGGCGCAACCGCCTAGCCATACTTACACACGTCCGCAAGCCATCGGGGTTTGTCCCCAGCTGGCTGAGTACTGTCCGGAGATGTACGTACCTGTTTGACACTGTTCTCGGATGCTGATTTGTGCTTCGTGCGGCTCGATAAGCACCGAGTCGCTCGCTCACCGCATCCGCACTGCGTCACAAGGTACATAGCAACACTTCTGTTGGTGGCCTTCTGATGATCGAGTTCGCCTCGCTTGGTGCGTACTTGTTTCGCTCCTCGTTGCTTGCCGTCCGTAACCGCACACTGATACTGAATTGTCCGTCTCTCCTCTGCCAGACAGCACAAACCTAGAGGAAGCTCTCCGCCACGGTATGACCCACAGACGACAGCTAACCGCATCGGGTGTAGTCAGGGTCAGAACGCAGCACGCTACGACAGCCAGAAGATGCTGCCGCTAACGGTACTGGTGTAGCCGAGCCTGAGCGCGGCAACCACTCGCTTGCCACACGTCTGAGTGACCGCGTAGAGTTGCACGACATGGCGGCTTGAAGGCAAGTCCGCCTCCTCACGTAGGTCTCTCCCTTCCTCTGCTTGCTCTTGACATTACACTCCATCCCGCCCGTCGTTCTGTGCACCCGCTCATCCGACACGATGCCTCCGTCCGTCCAGCAGATAACCGGGAGGAAGAGACGGTTGCGGGGTCGAAGGATGGTGCTCCCGCTGCCCGAGCCTATTCAAGCCGTCTGGCCGAGCTGCGAGGGAAGCTTCGAGCGATGATCAGGCAGAAGCTAGGTGCGTACTCGTCTGCATCTTGATTTCCCCTCCGTGGTGGCTCACATCTTGATACTCAGCGGAGCGGACCGGGAAGATCAAGGCTCGCATGGGCTGGTCTGTCATCGGATACTCGCGTGCAGTTGTCGTCCGCGGTCGTCTCCGCCTTGTCGGATGGCCGGTGTGGGCAGACATTCCCTTTGGAGACTTGAGCGCGATCCCGGGCGGCGAGCCGGTGATGGAATTCCTGACCGAGCTCTGAACCGCGGCGAGCTGCGATTCGAGGACGCGGACGCAGCGCACATCGACCTAGCTCGGCGCAAGCCTGTCGATGTTCTCCCGGGCCAGCCTGTCGAGCTCCCTGCACCGCGATGCTGGGGTCCGTACCCCCGGAACGACCTCAAGCTCGCTCGCTTCCGTCCGAAGACTAATCCGCTTGGTCTGCCGCTGAAGAAGGGCCGGATGGTGGGCGCAATCACTCCGAAGCTCATCTTTGACGAGGTCGACGGTGAAGAGGACGAGGTGAGCAGTGAGGAGGAGGATCCTATCGAGGATGCAGATGTGTGGCCGGAGGACGAGGTGCGCGAGGAGAGCAGGGAGGACGACGACGACTTCGAGGACTTCGAAGATTAGGTTACTTTCCTATTGCTTACCTGGTACTGTAACTCCACGAGGTACTGCATATATCACATTACACCTTTCTATATCTGTCCAATGATACCTTCTCTGCTCGGGATGTCTATCGAGGAGGCGTGAAACTACGTCCTGGCGCGCTTGACTGACAAAGCATGCGACTATGGTCAGTCTGGGTTCTCCGGTGTGCTGGGTCCAATCGGCTGCATCCGCGTAACCACAGCTGCAATATGAGGTCCGTCCGCACCTTGCGATCCGAATCACGCTCGCAATATCTGCTTCAAGCGAAGCGACACCTTGTCACAAAGCATGGATTTACCCCAGAATACCAATTTCCTGGCTGGAGGTACTGTACCTGTGCGCTGCCCTTGGATGCCTGTGTCTAACTATCGGACGAGAACTAGTAGCATGTACTGCTATACAATATTGCAGTCAAATGGACTCCCTTCACCATCTACAGGTTGCTCTACATGAGCCTGTGCAGCCGGTACGCCTTTGATTTCGGAGATCCCAGGTGTGAGCAAGCCACACCATGAAGGAGGAGACTCTCTGTGCTCTATACAGCCCTCAGAACACCCTATCTTCCTCTCTCTCTGCGGACGTTCCTAGCACGTTAGTCTCGCGTACACAGACAAGGTCATACAAGATATATTTCATCACACATGCACGGCGCCCAGCAAGCGAGTCCGACTGCGCCGCCTGAAGGAACCTGCCGAGACACTACAATGCTGCAGATCCCCGACGGCATGCAGCCAGTCCAACGCAGCTAACGAGTGCGAGTGCCGGCGCCGAGCACGGACTCCGTTGTGGGCGCATGTGTGTGCACCTCCCGGCGAGCCGAACCCTCAAGGTCGACCAAGTGCAGGCCGTGTGTCATTCGCGAGGGGATGGGCTCGTTTGCGAGACTATGAGCGGCGGTCAGCGGACGGGTGGATGATCATTCTTGAGCAGATCAGCGGAACGCACCTCGTAGGGGGCCCGCGGTGGCCCGGGGTGCAGCTGCGTGGGCGTCAAGGCTTGGGTACGGTAGTGACTACGGTGAGAGTTCATGGTTATGGTCCCCATATGGGGATGGAGGAGACCGAGAGCGGTCGGTCCGCCGCAGATGCGTCAAGTCATGCAAACCACACCGAGCTTACGAAGGGAGACATGACAGAGCTCACCGCGGATTGTCGAACGGCCCCCGCAGCAGACGTCGGCGACCCGACCGTAAGAACAGAGCTCTGGTGTTAGATCTGTCATGAGGCTCCGTTGGAGACATCCGCCCTGCACGAGCATGCACGCGAAAACCGGTCAGAACGCTAGAAGCTCACCTCCGTCCCCGTCCCTGTCCCTGCTCCCCAGCACGCAACAGTTCGTTACACCAGCGGAGCCGCTCGGGCGCCCGAACAGTCCAGCGGATCGCTCCAGTCGAAGCGAAGTGCGAACCTGGCCCGCTGTTCCAGGTCGGCCACGCGTTCTTGGTGCTCCTCCGGAACTCGGGATGTCGAGCCTGAGCGTACTCGTACTGTGTGCTGTGTGCGGAGAGATTGGCAACGAGCCATCGATACACGACCTAACCCCACTGTAGATGGCCAACGCGAACGGTAACCTCGAGGCCGGGAGCTGCGGATAGTACACCGCACCGAGGACAGGCTGAGCCACGGGGACGGAAGAGCGTTCTGCCTAGGCTAGCAGCAGCGGTCAATAATTAAGAGAACAAATATGTACGTGCCTCACGTAGTATGGTTTTCCCGCCGCTGCAGATTTACCTCCGGGAATTTTCTGCTCAGGCGTTACTTCAACACTGGAGACGACCATGCCGGATGCGGCATAGACTGCGCTGTGAACCTGAACCTGTGCAAGGGCGAGAATGAAGGACGTTCTGCAGAATGATGTTCAGGCAGCGCTGACGTCGGATGTGCGTCCTGACTCCAGACCTCGGGAGTCGGAGGGCGGTACGTTACCGTACTATGTGTCTCGGCGCAGCGGCGGCCTGAGTCTCGAGGAGTCAAGCCAGAAGAAGCAAGTGCCGGCTGTGATACTGGAAGCGGCTGCAGGGTGGCAGCGCATGGAACGGGCTCGGGGCTGCAAGTGGAGAGCTATCAGCGAATACAAGATGGCCCTTGGGAAGCGAAGGTGTGCAACTTGCCATCCTGGTGAAGTCATCCCAAGTACAAGGAGCTGATGCGTACCCACGCTGTGCGTTGAAGGAGGCGACTTCCTGTCCTGTGTGTGGATACACTGCGTATTTCATTCAGTCGTGGCCCACTTCCCGGAACAAGCGTCCTCTGGAGCTGCTGTTCGATCGCGTTTCACGGCCGCTCATGTGGTGCGGTCCTAGTCAGAAATGTGGGCCACCGGGACGCAACTCACCTCGTAGGGCCTGCTCTCCTGCAGCTGGTGAGAACGAAGACAAGGCTGCCCCGATACCATCAAACGTGTCGCGGGCAGAGGAGCACATCAGAAGGACTAGCCTGAGGCGAGTGTACGCGCGCATGTGGGCCGAGCGTTGTCGACGGCGGAGTGTACGTGAAAATTACGCAGCGGGGGTTCTGAGCACAAAGGACGCAGATCTTCGAGGATAGCGTCACGATAGTCGCTGCTTGGGTGACCCAGCGGACTGGCGTGCGGGACGGGGTTTGGTGCGACGAGAAAGGGAATACAAGGGACGGGGAGTCGCGATGGCTACGGAGAAGGCGCGTGCTGGCCCCGCAGGCTCTCGCGTCTTCTCATTGACGGACGAGAGGCGATCGAGGACAGAGTTGGATCTTGGCTCAGATCCCAGGAGTGGACGAGTCGACAAACATACCCTTTCCGGGGCAAGCGCGACATGTTCGCAAGCGCCAGCGCGTCGCGTCGACGGACCGGGCGACGGATCGCTCCACGGCGCGATCGTGTTCGCGACTCGGACGCGTCTCCCAGCTGCGTCCACTCCCCCTCTCATCTAGAGACTCTCAAGCTGTCGCCCGCCGCCCTCGTCTGTCGCTCCTCTGTGCTTGGTCGTGTTTCCCGCCGTCGCGCTCTCTTCCCAACCCCGCTGCCTCTCGTTCTCGCTTGCGCCTCTCGGTCGTGTCCCACCGCGCTCTCTCCTGCCTCCCTTCTCGCGACACCCCCGCAGCTCCCTCTGGCACGCGTTCGACGCCTCAAAGCCGCGCCCTTCCGCATCTTTCAAGCACGCTTCTCCGTCGTCCGCCTCCCATCGCCTCTCCTCCGCATCGTCCGGTCTAGGAGGAGCTTCGCGTGCGTTTTCGGTGAGTGTCCCACATTCGCGCTCTTTCCATGGCAAGTGCGTCAATCCGCCCCCTGTGAACCCTCGTCTGCGCTGTACTGCATAGACGATACTGGCTGCTCTGCTGGACTTTGGCTGCATAGCAATCGAGCAAAGCCGTCTCGGTTACTACCATATGCGCCCATACCGACACACTCCTCGACAGGGCATTGGCACTCACGCAGCCCGGAAGACCTTCGGTACGCCCTCGGCAGCCCTTGGAATACGCACGAGATAGGTTAAGTCCAGCGGCGATGGCGCCTACAGGGCAGCACGTAGACTTTCGTCTACCCGAGGTGAGTACTTCGCGAACAAAGCCATCTCGGTCACCATATGCGCCCATACCCAATAACTCGTCGCCAGGGCACGCAGCCCGGACGACCATTGCTACGCCCTCGGTAACCCTTGAAGCACCCACGCGATAGCCTGAGAGTAGCGAAAATGGTGCCTACAAGGCACCATGTGGACGTTCGTCCGTTCCAGGTGAGTATTTTGCAAACATATCAACGTACAGTCATGCTACCACGTGCTAACACGCACCCAAGATTGCGCCGAGCAATTGCTATCGGACGGTACCAGCCGCGCGCCGAACGGACTGGTTCTCAAATACCACCAAGGACGCGTTCTCATCAACGTTCGGACGGACGACCGCCACCCTCTTTCCCTTCGAATCTGATCGCAGCCGGTACCTACGGACACACACGCACACGCGCACTACCGCAGGACACCCCGGAGCTCCACAGGCCTTCCTCGTACGACGGGAACAAGCTCGACGCGTGCGGTCGTCGGCATGCCGCATTTGCTGGGGCCGGCTCGACAGTCGGGCGTAACAACACGCCGAAGTACGTACTGGTACGCATAGGTGCGAACTCGCTCTCTTCATCCTGGTCCCGCTCTCTCGCACGCTGCTGCTTCGCTCTGGAGAACACGCACGACACGTCGACTGGACTCACCACAGCTGCTGTACACGGCGAGGTCGGCTGCGCCGATCGTCTAGACATCGCGCTAGACATCGAGTGACAGTGAGTAAACCGGAGCAGTGGTGCGAGAGCACTGGAACTTACGCGGCGAAGGAGTCGAGGACGGGTGAGCTAAGTACACGACCAGTCAGTCCATGTACCGTAGACGAGGGCTGAAGAATATAGCACATACCAGATCTCTCCCCGCAAGGGAACGTGGGCGATGCATGCAGCGGTGAGGTCGGGCCAGTGCAGACGGACGAGTGGGAGGGGCGGGGACTTGCGACCGACGAAGTAAACGACGTGCCCGCGGCGTCCGCCCGCAACCTAAATAGCCAGCTCCCCAGCTCCTCCCCTCGCCCTCGGCCCGTCTTCCATCATGACGCGATTCTTCTGACACGTCTGACTGGTCCACGGACGTCCACAGTTCCATGCATTTGGGCGCATCCGCCGCGTTCTCCTGGGAAGAAGCTCAAAGGATGGCCGACCGTCGCTGCTGCTAGCCACATGTAGGTTTGATTTCGGCTGTACCGGGTGCCAAGTGTGCATGCTTAACCATTCCCAGATCTCCAGTGTTCCACGTCGCAACGGGCGAGCTTGCCGAATCAAAACCGCAACGGCCGTTTCTTGAGGGATCAGAACGCGACCAGCAGAAGCCCGGTACGTGCGTGCCTGTTTCACTGTCTTGCTGGACCCTAATACACGGACGCGTGCTGATGCGTTGATGCGTACGTGCGTCGTTGCAGCTTGATACAGGTTCACTTAACCTCGTTCGCTCCGCCGGGTCCGCGCTACGTCGCCCAGTAGCGACGCTTCTGTCGCGTCGGCCGCCTTCGCATGGTCGAGTGTACTATGGCACGGTACGTACCTGTTTCACCGCTTGTTGCCATGCCTGATCGCAATCTAACCGTCGGTATCCGTCTCTTGTCTCGGAAGCTTGAAGGTGTTCGACGCTCCCAGGAGGGTCTGTACCATACAGAACGCGGGTCTGTGACCTCCAACAGTCCAATTGCAGGCTCGAGAGCGGCTTCGACGATGTCGACCGATTGTCGGCGTGTTCAAGAAACTGGAAAGCCGACGTCGCCATCCACGGCGCGCGCGTAGGGGCGTACCAAGTTAACCATTCGCGTGGTGTCTTGCTGTGTCTCAGGTGAGTCTCGCGTCTCCACTGCGCCACAACAACCGGATTGCCGGTCGTCAGAGTCCGCATCCGCGTCCGCATCCGGAGTTCTGATTGCGTGCGATGTACTTGTGTTCGCGTTTCACGTTTTAGCTCACCACCAAGATCATGGCGCGATCTTCGAGCCAAGAACACGGGAAGGACGTCTCGCCGCCGCTCGTTTGCTCTCAAATCACCATGGAATCGGTACGCCGCGACCCTGCCTCGAGTTCTTCTGATCGTCGTCGAGCACTGACTGTTCCATCTCAGATCGAGCTATGCGCGATGCGGAGCTCGACGCGGACATCGAGGTGTACCGTGTTCTGCTATTCAGAGAACCATGTCAGTGAGCTCAATCCTCTCGCGCGGATCTGATTGTGTGTACTAACCGCCTCGCGTCTTAGCACTGGTCGATGAGTACGAGGGGAGCCGCTGCTCAGTGCTCAGTACCAGTCCGCCGCCCGAACGTTCACCTTGACACCACGGGTACGTCGCGATGTCTTTCTGATGCTTGCTGGATATTGACCGCCTCATTGAAGATCGGCCGATGTTCGCGCGTGTCTCGGGTTGCACAATGGAGACTTACCGGGTGCGCACACTCTCGTCCTGCGTTGCAGTGCCTTCGCCTCTGCGTCGTCGACGAGCCTCGCACCTTCAAGACTCTGTGAGTCGCGCAAGCCTGTGTCTGGCATGAATGGAGATCTCGTGTCTGGTTACACTTGCGGACAAGTACGATAATCCTGCCAGGTGGAGTCCGAGGAACCGTGCATCGCCTCTGCAAATGTTCCCGAGTGCGACTTGGGATGGCCCGCTCGAGACTGTTGTGTTGTGTCTACCGCTTCGTCGGGTCGTCACGGTAGGTCGCAAATTGGTCCCAAAGGAACTGTTCTGATACTTGTCGGTTACTGACCTCTCTATCTCAGATCTGGGGACGCCTGCGGACTGCAGTGGCAGACCGGACGACGGAGGGCTAGGTTCACAGCGAGATCATCCGTCACCCATGCGCGGACTCGGCCTGCCAAGGCCGTTCTGGTGCAGCCTCTCGGTAGCGGCAAACTCACGTCATCTGCGAACTCAATCCCGGTAAGCCTCTCATGCATTATGTGTTCAGTGCACTCACAGTTCAAATTCTCAGCCCACTCTGTGACACAGAGAGAGCTGGTCCACGGACGTCGGGCGTTGGGCAGCTAGTGCTCGGTGCGAGCATTGCGGCTGCTTGGATATTGCGAGTCGGCGGTTGCTAGCAATTTGTAAGTTTGATATTGGCTACTACACGGCAACCCCTCGGCGTGCTAATCTTTCGCACAACGCTTCTAGCATCGTCGGAAACCGGCTCGTATGCCGAGTGTCCACGGCTGCGGTATGTTCCTGTCTCAACCTTGTAGGCCGTCCTTGGATGTGTACTGAACCATGCTCGATGCAGTGAAGCCACATCGAACGGGAGAAGAACCGAGAGCGCAGGACAGACAAGTGCTTGAGGACTGCGCCCGCATCTTTGTCCTGGGGCCGTTCGTAACGCAATCTGTCCGATTTCTTCGCTCGGCTGCTAGCACAGACCGTGCTGAGGGTGGTCGGCAGACTGGAGGCGTGTTACGACGATCGCGGTCGCTTCTACAGGCTACTGCTAGAACAACACGGATGAGCGGCCGCCGAGTCTGGGACCGCTAGTAGCCACACTCGAGTTCATGAACGAGCATTGCTGCTTTACCACGCCGGCGCAACCGCCTAGCCATACTTACACACGTCCGCAAGCCATCGGGGTTTGTCCCCAGCTGGCTAAGTACTTGTCCGGAGATGTACGTACCTGTTTGACACTGTTCGCGGATGCTGATTAGTGCTTCGTTGCGGCTCGATAAGCAACCAAGTCGCTCGCTCAACCGCATCCGCACTGCGTCACAAGGTACATAGCAACACTTCTGTTGGTGGCCTTCTGATGATCGAGTTCGCCTCGCTTGGTGCGTACTTGTTTCGCTCCTCGTTGCTTGCCGTCCGTAACCGCACACTGATACTGAATTGTCCGTCTCTCCTCTGCCAGACAGCACAAACCTAGAGGAAGCTCTCCGCCACGGTATGACCCACAGACGACAGCTAACCGCATCGGGTGTAGTCAGGGTCAGAACGCAGCACGCTACGACAGCCAGAAGATGCTGCCGCTAACGGTACTGGGTGTAGCCGAGCCTGAGCGCGGCAACCACTCGCTTGCCACACCGTCTGAGTGACCGCGTAGAGTTGCACGACATGGCGGCTTGAAGGCAAGTCCGCCTCCTCACGTAGGTCTCTCCCTTCCTCTGCTTGCTCTTGACATTACACTCCATCCCGCCCGTCGTTCTGTGCACCCGCTCATCCGACACGATGCCTCCCGTCTGTCCAGCAGATAACCGGGAGGAAGAGACGGTTGCGGGGTCGAAGGATGGTGCTCCCGCTGCCCGAGCCTATTCAAGCCGTCTGGCCGAGCTGCGAGGGAAGCTTCGAGCGATGATCAGGCAGAAGCTAGGTGCGTACTCGTCTGCATCTCGATTTCCCCTCTGTCGTGGCTCACATCTTGATACTCAGCGGAGCGGACCGGGAAGATCAAGGCCCGCATGGGCTGGTCTGTCATCGGATACTCGCGTGCAGTTGTCGTCCGCGGTCGTCTCCGCCTTGTCGGATGGCCGGTGTGGGCAGACATTCCCTTCGGAGACTTGAGCGCGATCCCGGGCGGCGAGCCGGTGATGGAATTCCTGACCGAGCTCTGGAACCGCGGCGAGCTGCGATTCGAGGACGCGGACGCAGCGCACATCGACCTAGCTCGGCGCAAGCCTGTCGATGTTCTCCCGGGCCAGCCTGTCGAGCTCCCTGCACCGCGATGCTGGGGTCCGTACCCCCGGAACGACCTCAAGCTCGCTCGCTTCCGTCCGAAGACTAATCCGCTTGGTCTGCCGCTGAAGAAGGGCCGGATGGTGGGCGCAATCACTCCGAAGCTCATCTTTGACGAGGTCGACAGTGAAGAGGACGAGGTGAGCAGTGAGGAGGAGGATCCTATCGAGGATGCAGATGTGTGGCCGGAGGATGAGGTGCGCGAGGAGAGCAGGGAGGACGACGACGACATCGAGGACTTCGAAGATTAGGTTACTTTCCTATTGCTTACCTGGTACTGTAACTCCACGAGGTACTGCGTATATCACATTACACCTTTCTATATCTGTCCAATGATACCTTCTCTGCTCGGGATGTCTATCGAGGAGGCGTGAAACTACGTCCTGGCGCGCTTGACTGACAAAGCATGCGACTATGGTCAGTCTGGGTTCTCCGGTGTGCTGGGTCCAATCGGCTGCATCCGCGTAACCACAGCTGCAATATGAGGTCCGTCCGCACCTTGCGATCCGAATCACGCTCGCAATATCTGCTTCAAGCGAAGCGACACCTTGTCACAAAGCATGGATTTACCCCAGAATACCAATTTCCTGGCTGGAGGTACTGTACCTGTGCGCTGCCCTTGGATGCCTGTGTCTAACTATCGGACGAGAACTAGTAGCATGTACTGCTATACAATATTGCAGTCAAACGGACTCCCTTCACCATCTACAGGTTGCTCTACATGAGCCTGTGCAGCCGGTACGCCTTTGATTTCGGAGATCCCAGGTGTGAGCAAGCCACACCATGAAGGAGGAGACTCTCTGTGCTCTATACAGCCCTCAGAACACCCTATCTTCCTCTCTCTCTGCGGACGTTCCTAGCACGTTAGTCTCGCGTACACAGACAAGGTCATACAAGATATATTTCATCACACACGCACGGCGCCCAGCAAGCGAGTCCGACTGCGCCGCCTGAAGGAACCTGCCGAGACACTACGATGCTGCAGATCCCCGACGGCATGCAGCCAGTCCAACGCGGCGAACGAGAACGAGCGCCACCGGTGCCGAGCACGCTGCACGGACTCCGTTGTGGGCGCATGTGTGTGCACCTCCGGGCGAGCCGAACCCTCAAGGTCGACCAAGTGCAGGCCGTGTGTGATTCGCGAGGGGATGGGCTCGTTTGCGAGACTTGAGCGGCGGTCAGCGGACGGGTGGATGATCATTCTTGAGCAGATCAGCGGAACGCACCTCGTAGGGGGCGTGCGGTGGCCCGGGGTGCAGCTGCGCGGGCGTCGAGGCTTGGGTACGGTAGTGACTACGGTGAGAGTTCATGGTTATGGTCCCCATATGGGGATGGAGGAGACTGAGAGCGGTCGGTCCGCCGCAGATGCGTCAAGTCATGCAAACCACACCGAGCTTACGAAGGGAGACATGACAGAGCTCACCGCGGATTGTCGAACGGCCCCCGCAGCAGACGTCGGCGACCCGACCGTAAGAACAGAGCTCTGGTGTTAGATCTGTCGTGAGGCTCCGTTGGAGACATCCGCCCTGCACGAGCATGCACGCGAAAACCGGCCAAAACGCTAGAAGCTCACCTCCGTCCCTGTCCCTGCTCCCCAGCACGCAACAGTTCGTTTCACCCGCGGAGCCGCTCGGGCGCCCGAACAGTCCAGCGGATCGCTCCAGTCGAAGCGAAGTGCGAACCTGGCCGCTGTGATCCAGGTCGGCCACGCGTTCTTGGTGCTCCTCCGGAACTCGGGACGTCGAGCCTGAGCGTACTCGTACTGTGTGCTGTGTGCGGAGAGATTGGCAACGAGCCATCGATACACGACCTAACCCCACTGTAGATGGCCGACGCGAACGGTAACCTCGAGGCCGGGAGCTGCGGATACTCCGCACCGAGGACAGGCTGAGCCACGGGGACGGAAGAGCGTTCTGCCTAGGCCGATAATGAAGGACAAGTATGTACGTGCCTCCCGTGGTATGAATTTCCCGCCGCTGCAGATTTACCTCCGGGGAATTTGCTGCTCGGGCGTTACTTCAACACTGTGGCGGAGCCGGAGGCGACCATGCCGGATGCGGCATAGACTGCGGTGCGAACCTGAACCTGTGCAAGGGCGAGAATGAAGGACGTTCTGCAGAATGATGTTCAGGCAGCGCTGACGTCGGATGTGCGTCCTGACTCCAGACCTCGGGAGTCGGAGGGGCGGTACGTTACCGTACTATGTGTCTCGGCGCAGCGGCGGCCTGAGTCTCGAGGAGTCAAGCTAGAAGAAGCAAGTGCCGGCTGTGATACTGGCAGCGGCTGCAGGGTGGCAGCGCATGGAACGGGCTCGGGGCTGCGAGTGGAGAGCTATCAGCGAATACAAGATGACCCTTCGGAAGCGAGGGTGTGCAACTTGCCATCCTGGTGAAGTCATCCCAAGTACAAGGAGCTGATGCGTACCCACGCTGTGCGTTGAAGGAGGCGACTTCCTGTCCTGTGTGTGGATACACTGCGTGTCTCATGCAGTCGTGGCCCACTTCCCGGAACAAGCGTCCTCTGGAGCTGCTGTTCGATCGCGTTTCACGGCCGCTCATGTGGTGCGGTCCTAGTCAGAAATGTGGGCCACCGGGACGCAACTCACCTCGTAGGGCCCGCTCTCCTGCAGCTGGTGAGAACGAAGACAAGGCTGCCCCGATACCATCAAACGTGTGGCGGGCAGAGGAGCATATCAGAAGGACTAGCCTGAGGCGAGTGTACGCGCGCATGTGGGCCGAGCGTTGTCGACGGAGGAGTGTACGTGAAAATTACGCAGCGGGGGTTCTGAGCACAAAGGACGCAGGTCTTCGAGGATAGCGTCACGATAGTCGCTGCTTGGGTGACCCAGCGGACTGGCGTGCGGGACGGGGTTTGGTGCGACGAGAAAGGGAATACAAGGGACGGGGAGTCGCGATGGCTACGGAGAAGGCGCGTGCTGGCCCCGCAGGCTCTCGCGTCTTCTTATCGACGGACGAGAGGCGATCGAGGACAGAGTTGGATCTGAGCGAAGATCCCAGGAGTGGACGAGTCGACAAACATACCCTTTCCGGGGCAAGCGCGACATGTTCGCAAGCGCCAGCGCGTTGCGTCGACGGACCGGGCGACGGATCGCTCCACGGCGCGATCGTGTTCGCGACTTGGACGCGTCTCCCAGCTGCGTCCACTCCCCCTCTCATCTAGAGACTCTCAAGCTGTCGCCCGCCGCCCTCGTCTGTCGCTCCTCTGTGCTTGGTCGTGTTTCCCGCCGTCGCGCTCTCTTCCCTGCCCCGCTCTCCTCCCGTTCCTGCTTGCGCCTCTCGGTCGTGTCCCACCGCGCTCTCTCCTGCCTCCCTTCTCGCGACACCCCCGCAGCTCCCTCTGGCACGCGTTCGACGCCTCGAAGCCGCGCCCTTCCGCATCTTTCAAGCACGCTTCTACGCCGTCCGCCTCCCATCGCCTCTCCGCATCGTCCGGTCTATAAGGAGCTTCGCGTGCGTTTTCGGTGAGTGTCCCACATTCGCGCTCTTTCCATGGCAAGTGAGTCAATCCGCCCCCTGTGAACCCTCGTCTGCGCTGTACTGCATAGACGATACTGGCTGCTCTGCTGGACTTTGGCTGCATAGCAATCGAGCAAAGCCGTCTCGGTTACTACCATATGCGCCCATACCGACACACTCCTCGACAGGGCATTGGCACTCACGCAGCCCGGAAGACCTTCGCTACGCCCTCGGCAGCCCTTGGAATACGCACGAGATAGGTTAAGTCCAGCGGCGATGGCGCCTACAGGGCAGCACGTAGACTTTCGTCTACCCGAGGTGAGTACTTCGCGAACAAAGCCATCTCGGTCACCATATGCGCCCATACCCAACAACTCGTCGCCAGGGCACGCAGCCCGGACGACCATTGCTACGCCCTCGGTAACCCTTGAAGCACCCACGCGATAGCCTGAGAGTAGCGAAAATGGTGCCTACAAGGCACCATGTAGACGTTCGTCCGTTCCAGGTGAGTATTTTGCAAACATATCAACGTACAGTCATGCTACCACGTGCTCACACGCACCCAAGATTGCGCCGAGCAATTGCTATCGGACGGTACCAGCCGCGCGCCGAACGGACTGGTTCTCAAATACCACCAAGGACGCGTTCTCATCAACGTTCGGACGGACGACCGGCCACCCTCTTTCCCTTCGAATCTGATCGCAGCCGGTACCTACGGACACACACGCACACGCGCACTACCGCAGGACACCCCGGAGCTCCACAGGCCTTCCTCGTACGACGGGAACAAGCTCGACGCGTGCGGTCGTCGGCATGCCGCATTTAGTGGGGCCGGCTCGGCAGTCGGGCGTAACGACACGCCGAAGTACGTACTGGTACGCATAGGTGCGAACTCGCTCTCTTCATCCTGGTCCCGCTTTCTCGCACGCTGCTGCTTCGCTCTGGAGAACACGCACGACACGTCGACTGGACTCACCACAGCTGCTGTACACGGCGAGGTCGGCTGCGCCGATCGTCTAAACATCGCGCTAGACATCGAGTGACAGTGAGTAAACCGGAGCAGTGGTGCGAGAGCACTGGAACTTACGCGGCGAAGGAGTCGAGGACGGGTGAGCTAAGTACACGACCAGTCAGTCCATGTACCGTAGACGAGGGCTGAAGAATATAGCACATACCAGATCTCTCCCCGCAAGGGAACGTGGGCGACGCATGCAGTGGTGAGGTCGGGCCAGTGCAGACGGACGAGTGGGAGGGGCGGGGACTTGCGACCGACGAAGTAAACGACGTGCCCGCGGCGTCCGCCCGCAACCTAAATAGCCAGCTCCCCAGCTCCTCCCCTCGCCCTCGGCCCGTCGTCCATCATGACGCGATTCTTCTGACACGTCTGACTGGTCCACGGACGTCCACAGTTCCATGCATTTGGGCGCATCCGCCGCGTTCTCCTGGGAAGAAGCTCAAAGGATGGCCGACCGTCGCTGCTGCTAGCCACATGTAGGTTTGATTTCGGCTGTACCGGGTGCCAAGCGTGCATGCTTAACCATTCCCAGATCTCCAGTGTTCCACGTCGCAACGGGCGAGCTTGCCGAATCAAAACCGCAACGGTCGTTTCTTGAGGGATCAGAACGCGACCAGCAGAAGCCCGGTACGTGCGTTCCTGTTTCACTGTCTTGCTGGACCCTAATACACGGACGCGTGCTGACGCTTTGATATGTACGCGATTCGCTGCAACTTGATAGGTACAGGTTAACGTTAATCTTGTTCGCTCTGCCGGGTCCGCGCTGCGTCGCCCAGTAGCGACGCTTCTGTCGCGTCGGCCGCCTTCGCATGGTCGAGTGTACTGTGGCACGGTACGCACCTGTTTCGCCGCTTGTTGCCATGCCTGATCGCATTCTGACCGTCCGTATCTGTCTCTTGTCTCGGAAGCTTGAAGGTGTTCGACGCTCCCAGGAGGGTCTGTACCATACAGAACGCGGGTCTGTGACCTCCAACAGTCCAATTGCAGGCTCGAGAGCGGCTTCGACGATGTCGACCGATTGTCGGCGTGTTCAAGAAACTGGAAAGCCGACGTCGCCATCCACGGCGCGCGCGTAGGGGCGTACCAAGTTAACCATTCGCGTGGTGTCTTGCTGTGTCTCAGGTGAGTCTCGCGTCTCCACTGCGCCACAACAACCGGATTGCCGGTCGTCAGAGTCCGCATCCGCGTCCGCATCCGGAGTTCTGATTGCGTGCGATGTACTTGTGTTCGCGTTTCACGTTTTAGCTCACCACCAAGATCATGGCGCGATCTTCGAGCCAAGAACACGGGAAGGACGTCTCGCCGCCGCTCGTTTGCTCTCAAATCACCATGGATTCGGTACGCCGCGACCCTGCCTCGAGTTCTTCTGATCGTCGTCGAGCACTGACTGTTCCATCTCAGATCGAGCTATGCGCGATGCGGAGCTCGACGCGGACATCGAGGTGTACCGTGTTCTGCTATTCAGAGAACCATGTCAGTGAGCTCAATCCTCTCGCGCGGATCTGATTGTGTGTACTAACCGCCTCGCGTCTTAGCACTGGTCGATGAGTACGAGGGGAGCCGCTGCTCAGTGCTCAGTACCAGTCCGCCGCCCGAACGTTCACCTTGACACCACGGGTACGTCGCGATGTCTTTCTGATGCTTGCTGGATATTGACCGCCTCATTGAAGATCGGCCGATGTTCGCGCGTGTCTCGGGTTGCACAACGGAGACTTACCGGGCGCGCACACTCTTGTCCTGCGTTGCAGTGCCTTCGCCTCTGCGTCGTCGACGAGCCTCGCACCTTCAAGACTCTGTGAGTCGCGCAAGCCTGTGTCTGGCATGAATGGAGATCTCGTGTCCGGTTACACTTGCGGACAAGTACGATAATCCTGCCAGGTGGAGTCCGAGGAACCGTGCATCGCCTCTGCAAATGTTCCCGAGTGCGACTTGGGATGGCCCGCTCGAGACTGTTGTGTTGTGTCTACCGCTTCGTCGGGTCGTCACGGTAGGTCGCAAATTGGTCCCAAAAGGAACTGTTCTGATACTCGTCAGTTCCTGACCTCTCTATCTCAGATCTGGGACGCCTGCGGACTGCAGTGGCAAACCGGACGACGGAGGGCTAGGTTCACAGCGAGAAGATCCGTCACGCATGCGCGGACTCGGCCTGCCAAGGCGTTCTGGTGCAGCCTCTCGGTAGCGGCAAACTCACGTCATCTGCGAACTCAATCCGGTAAGCCTCTCGTGACATCATGTGTTCAGTGCACTCACAGTTCAAATTCTCAGCCCACTCTGCGACACAGAGAGAGCTGGTCCACGGACGTCGGGCGTTGGGCAGCTAGTGCTCGGTGCAAACATCGCGGCTGCTTGAAATTTGCGAGTTAGCGGTCGCTAGCAATTTGTAAGTTTGATACTGGCTACTACACGGCAACCCCTCGACGTGCTAATCTTTCGCACAACGCTTCTAGCGTCGTCAATCTGTCCGATATTTTCGCTCAGCTGCTAGCACAGACCGTGCTGAGGGTGGTCGGCAGACTGGAGGCGTGTTACGACGATCGCGGTCGCTTCTACAGGCTACTGCTAGAACAACACGGATGAGCGGCCGCCGAGTCTGGGACCGCTAGTAGCCACACTCGAGTTCATGAACGAGCATTGCTGCTTTACCACGCCGGCGCAACCGCCTAGCCATACTTACACACGTCCGCAAGCCATCGGGGTTTGTCCCCAGCTGCTAAGTACTTGTCCGGAGATGTACGTACCTGTTTGACACTGTTCGCGGATGTGGATTAGTGCTTCGTTGCGGCTCGATAAGCAACCAAGTCGCTCGCTCAACCGCATCCGCACTGCGTCACAAGGTACATAGCAACACTTCTGTGGTGGCCTTCTGATGATCGAGTTCGCCTCGCTTGGTGCGTACTTGTTTCGCTCCTCGTTGCTTGCCGTCCGTAACCGCACACTGATACTGAATTGTCCGTCTCTCCTCTGCCAGACAGCACGAACCTAGAGGAAGCTCTCCGCCACGGTATGACCCACAGACGACAGCTAACCGCATCGGGTGTAGTCAGGGTCAGAACGCAGCACGCTACGACAGCCAGAAGATGCTGCCGCTAACGGTACTGGGTGTAGCCGAGCCTGAGCGCGGCAACCACTCGCTTGCCACACCGTCTGAGTGACCGCGTAGAGTTGCACGACATGGCGGCTTGAAGGCAAGTCCGCCTCCTCACGTAGGTCTCTCCCTTCCTCTGCTTGCTCTTGACATTACACTCCATCCCGCCCGTCGTTCTGTGCACCCGCTCATCCGACACGATGCCTCCCGTCTGTCCAGCAGATAACCGGGAGGAAGAGACGGTTGCGGGTCGAAGGATGGTGCTCCGCGGCCCGAGCCTATTCCAAGCCGTCTGGCCGAGCTGCGAGGGAAGCTTCGAGCGATGATCAGGCAGAAGCTAGGTGCGTACTCGTCTGCATCTCGATTTCCCCTCGTCGTGGCTCACATCTTGATACTCAGCGGAGCGGACCGGGAAGATCAAGGCCCGCATGGGCTGGTCTGTCATCGGATACTCGCGTGCAGTTGTCGTCCGCGGTCGTCTCCGCCTTGTCGGATGGCCGGTGTGGGCAGACATTCCCTTCGGAGACTTGAGCGCGATCCCGGGCGGCGAGCCGGTGATGGAATTCCTGACCGAGCTCTGGAACCGCGGCGAGCTGCGATTCGAGGACGCGGACGCAGCGCACATCGACCTAGCTCGGCGCAAGCCTGTCGATGTTCTCCCGGGCCAGCCTGTCGAGCTCCCTGCACCGCGATGCTGGGGTCCGTACCCCCGGAACGACCTCAAGCTCGCTCGCTTCCGTCCGAAGACTAATCCGCTTGGTCTGCCGCTGAAGAAGGGCCGGATGGTGGGCGCAATCACTCCGAAGCTCATCTTTGACGAGGTCGACGGTGAAGAGGACGAGGTGAGCAGTGAGGAGGAGGATCCTATCGAGGATGCAGATGTGTGGCCGGAGGATGAGGTGCGCGAGGAGAGCAGGGAGGACGACGACGACATCGAGGACTTCGAAGATTAGGTTACTTTCCTATTGCTTACCTGGTACTGTAACTCCACGAGGTACTGTATATCACATTACACCTTTCTATATCTGTCCAATGATACCTTCTCTGCTCGGGATGTCTATCGAGGAGGCGTGAAACTACGTCCTGGCGCGCTTGACTGACAAAGCATGCGACTATGGTCAGTCTGGGTTCTCCGGTGTGCTGGGTCCAATCGGCTGCATCCGCGTAACCACAGCTGCAATATGAGGTCCGTCCGCACCTTGCGATCCGAATCACGCTCGCAATATCTGCTTCAAGCGAAGCGACACCTTGTCACAAAGCATGGATTTACCCCAGAATACCAATTTCCTGGCTGGAGGTACTGTACCTGTGCGCTGCCCTTGGATGCCTGTGTC
>JABYQS010000543.1:0-18813 GCA_022592435.1 Cerioporus squamosus
GCACGACCCAGGCCGGTGCCTTGGGTTGCGGGCCTCCTCTCGCTCGACTTTCTCAGGGCCCTCGCTGCGCAAGATATGGCGCGACTCTGCCTGTCCTTACGGTAGCGGATATTCCCTGGGTATATTCCCCGAGACTCGTTCCAGTATGTCATCTACTACGCGTCAATGTCATCCGACTGCCCCATCACCTCGCGCGCATCGCTCTCGATTGGCCCCCAAAGCACGAACATGCTTCGGAGTTCGTACTCGTAGGCACCCCTGGCTGATATCGGAGGCATTATGCAGATTTACACGAGATGCGTCCTTCCGCCGTTTCTCAGAGCGCCACGGCAGGA
The DNA here is from genome assembly GCA_022592435.1 of Cerioporus squamosus. Taxonomy (NCBI): domain Eukaryota; kingdom Fungi; phylum Basidiomycota; class Agaricomycetes; order Polyporales; family Polyporaceae; genus Cerioporus; species Cerioporus squamosus. Next base: position 336 of record JABYQS010000543.1, read on the forward strand.
GACACAGCAGGTCCCTGGAAGCTTGTAGTTACCACCAAGTTACCACAGAGCGAGTGCCCCGGGTCGCGTCGGAAATCTAGCTGTTCCATCATGTCCGCCCCATTCATCATACAAGCTATCATGAGAAGACGTCGTCTCCATTTGCGTCTTGCGCGAGAACAGCAGCGACCGCGCCCCTGCGTCTGCTGACGGACATGTCGTTCCCCGCGGGTCCCGTTCCGTCGCGGCGCGGGGTCGCCCGCCCGCTCCGGGTTGCGGGCGCTCCGACGAGCGTAGGCTGGCGGCTGCTGTGCTGCGCCCGTCGACGCTGGGAGCGCACACCTTGGCAGCGTCCACGTATCCAATTCATCCAACATCCTCTCATCCCGCCGTCATCCTAGGCCTGCGACAAGCCCGGAACAACGCTGTCTGAGTGTCCGAGTAAAAGAGCACAACATGTTGATGTCCTTGCTCTCGCACCTGCTGAGGTACGTGCTCGTGTGACGTCTACCCAACACATGCGCGGTCATTCACATGTTCGCGCTCGCAGTGCGTGGTTTGCCTTCCTGCTTCCGAGCTACGCGACCTGGAAGGCCCTCGCGCACCGTCCTGTGTCCGAGCCGGACCTCGAGAGGTGGTGCATGTACTGGGCCGTCGTAGGCGCCTTCGTCGCCTTCGAATACGTGACGGGATGGCTGCTCGACTGGTGAGTGATCCAGATCCAGCACTATCTATCTAGTCAGCTGGACGCACACTGACCTACCGCAATCCCCAAGGGTCCCCTTCTACTGGGAGGTCCGCACCGTCTTCCTCCTCTTCCTATCGCTGCCGCAGACGCAGGTACGTCCGATAAGCTTCCTCCGCATTTTCGTGTCCACCTACAAGCCAGGACCCTGCACTCATGACGACGCCTACCGCAGGGCTCGACCTGGGTGTACCAGACATACCTCCAGCCCTTCCTCATCAAGAACCAGGCCGACATCGACGCCAGCATCACCGCAGTGCAGACCAACACCCTCGTCTTCATCCAGTCCCGCATTCAGGTCTTCTGGCAGACCTTCTGGGATCTCGCGACCAAGTCCGCGGCCAGCAGCCAGGCGGCGGGTGCCCCGGGCGCCCGGCAGCAACCGCAGCCCGCTTCTGGTGCGGGTGCAGGTGCAGGTGCAGGTGCGGGCGCGAACTACGTCGAGCTCGCGCGTTCGCTGTGGACGTCCTACGGTTCTTCTCTGATCGGGGCGGCCAAGCAGGCCGCCAGTCCTGCCTCGGGTGCACAGCCTGCTGCCCAGCAGGCTCAGGCTGCCAGCGCGAGTCGCCCGGCTGCTTCGCCCATGCCTTCCCCATACGACGTCGGCTCGTCCAGCTCGGTGCAGGTTAACCAAAACAAAAACCCGTTCTCCTCGGAGATGGTCAACAACTTCTCTCCTGCGGCTTCCTCTTCCCACTTGCCCCCTCCCTTCCCGGAGCCCCAGGTTGTGCCTCCGCAATAGACAGGGCGTGTTGGAACGCTGATCAGACTCGGACGTTCATGGACAACATATCCATATACGGGTTATTATCGGACTTTGGGTCATCGTGCCAGTCATTGGGCATTGTATGTAGTGGTCGATCAGGACAGCAATGGATCAGACTGCAGGAATCAAAGGATGGGCATCCTCTCGTAACCAAGAAACACGAGAGAGTCAGATGTACAAGTACTACTCAGACCAAACCGCCTGCTCATGGCACCACCACGGGTTCCCCTTCCAACCAGTGAATTTGAAGTGCATGGTGGATGACGTCCTGCACGCGACCCCTCAGTCTACGAGGCCACAGTTCGAATGTTTCTGGTACTCACCTGCTCTGAGGGGAAGGTCGCGTTGCAGGCGGCAGTGCCCGAGACGTATTGGCAGACGTGCAGCTTTGCGTCGTCCGGGGATGTTGCTCGACTGCTCAGCAGGCTCCCTACGCTCTCTTCCCTCGAGCTCGAGTCCGAGCTGTAGCCCGTCGAGCTGCCCTCATCGGGATCTGGGACGAAGTCTTCGTCGTCGTCATCGTCCCCAACCTGCCCGTTCCCTCTGGGTGCGCTCGCCATATCCTCCATAAGCTCCTTCAGCTTCTCGATCTCCCTCCGCGCCGTCTGGAGGTCCATCCTCAACCGCACGTTCTCCTCATGCAGCGTCGGCATGAGCGACGCGCGCCTCCGCACCTCGTCGTTCGTCCGCTCGTCCTTCTCCGTGAGTATCCGGCAGAGACCCTTCCACCTCTCGACTTCCTTCTGCAGCTTCTGCACCTGCTCCTGATGTACCCCACGGACCATCGCCAGCCCCTGCTCGACCTGACCCTCCGCGAGGACGGCACGCTCCTCGAGCGCCCTATTCTCCCGTGCGAGGCGCTGCGCATTCGTGGACGCGTCGTCGAAGAGCTTCTTGTACAGATCCCGGTCTTCTTCTGCAGATCGGACGCGAGCCGTCCATGTCTGTATCGTCGTCTGTAGGCGTTCAGAAAGTGTGGTAGCGTCTATTGCGGCTCGGGAGAGCTTTGCTTGCGTGCTCGCAAGTTCCTGTTCGAGGGCCGTGACGTGCTTCCGTGCCGCGGCGAGGTCGGCCTCCACTTGGAGCTGCGCGTCAGCATCGCGTGCGGTGTGCTGCTGGACAGCCTGCGCGAGCTTCTCGTTATCGGTTTGCATCGTCTCGATCTCGGTCTGGAGCTCAACGAGCGAGCTTTCGAGCTGGGATAGTTGTTCTTCGCGTTCTTCGAGGGTCTCCTTGAGCTCGCGGATCTCGGATTCGAACTGGGCACGTTGCTTCTCGGAGCACAAGACGTGAAGGGTTAGATACATAGCATTGGGAATCATTCATAACATACGTTTACGTTCTCGCTTTCTGTCAGCTGGGCCAGTTGCAGCTGTAGCTCGACTAACTGGCTCTCGAGTAGAGACACCTGCTCTGCCTTATCGTTCGAAGCTTCCCGCAGAGCCTGTAGCTCCGCCTCGAACGACGACCGCTCCTGGATGTCATACGTCAGTATGGGACACGCATACAAGGACTTCACACATACTGCCGCACTCTTGCTCTCCAAGTTCGATATGTGACCCTGGAGTTCCCCGATCTGCTGTTCTAGTTGATTCAACTGCTCATCCCTCTCTTCGAGAGCAGCAGTCAGCTCCACTACGTGAGCATTGAGGATGGAGTGATCCTGCGTATGGGTAGCATTAGTGAGAATTGTCCGAGACCACACCAAGAGCATGATGAGCACAACTCGCCTGTGACTGGCTATCCGCCTCTGCTCGCTGAGTAGTACTGGTAGGCGGCGGTTCCTGCAGCATCGCAACTTCGGGGGGCAACACCGGTTCTTCGTGCATCTGCTCCTGTGGATCCTGTTCGCAGCAGCCTCAGCAAATGGAGACTCCAGACTCCGCAGTGAACAGTACAATACCTTGCGTTGGTCCTGAGGCGGCGTCAAGCGCGGTTCAAGCGATAGGATCATGGCGTGCTCCTGTTGAGTTGGAGGGTCTTCGGGAGGCGCGCCGCCGTCCCAATCAACGTACTCGTCTACTGTGAAGTCTTCGATGGTGTCCTGAGTGAAGGGTCCCCCCTCAGGTTTCTTCTTTCGAGCGCCCCTCTCCGGCGAGCTGAACTCCTCGATTTCGTCTGGCTGCGTCGAGAAGAGATAGGGCGTGAAGTCGGGCGGAGTGATGTCGCTGATGGGTCTGAATTCCTTGGCCTTGGCCTTGGCTTTGCCCTTCGTCCGACCCTTCATCTTCGAGACCACAGAGGAGGAGCCGGGACCGCTAGCCTGACCAGATCGGGCGGGTGTACTTGGGAGATCCTGTGCAGCATTGAGATCTTCTTCGGTCGGGTCGTACGGAGGCTCGTCAAGGGGCTCAGGTGCGCGTGTTGTCTGAGTCTCTGGCACGATGCCATCCCTGCTGAACGTGTCGTTGGCGGAAGGACGACCGTGCAAGATCGCAAGTCTCGAAGGTCCAGGTGCAGGCTGCGCGTTCGGCGGAGAAGACGGACTGAGAGGAACGTCCTGCGGCTCCGGTGGAGGGTATACCCCAGCGGCTTCTTGGGTATTCTCTTCCTCTTCTCGCATGAGTGCCTGTCGAGTCTGCGGGGACACATCGGCCGCGGTGGGCTTCACGACGTCCATGACTTTCTGCGGTCGGGACGGTCCAGGTCGGTTCTCGTCAGATAAAGAACCTTCTGTCTCGGAGTGTCCAGAGAGGCGTCGACGGGAAGAGCTCGCATGCTTGGACTTCGCCGGTGCCTTGGCGGTGCGGTCATCGGTGCGACGTGCAGTTGTATCTCGAGGGCGCGACCCACTTTGGCCCTCTGAGGTGCGAGAGGAGTGTCGAGGAGCCTGGGTTGTGCCGTTCAACTTGACAGGGGGTTCAGCGGAACGTTCTTCACGCGAAGAGCCTCGTCCGGCCGAGGGTCCGTTGCTCTCGCTTTGCCGAAGTCGCTTGAGATGTCGTGGAGGGCCCACCTTCGTGAGAGGAACCTCGTCTCGTACCCCGCGTTCCTCCTTCATCCGCACGTCCACCTCGTCCGCTCCCGCTTTGCGCTTTCCCGCCGCCTTCGTCTCGGCCTGGGCCACTTCCTCCTCCTCTCCCTCATCAGCGTCCTCGTCAATCCTACCCACCACCTTCTTGCCGAACTTCCTCTGAGCCACAACGTCGTAGCTGGACTCTGGCTCGCGCGAGGGCTCACGCCTCGATGACACGACTTCAATCTCGAGCTTACGCTTCTTGCGAGGGCGCGAGGGTCCGGCTTTGTCGTTATCATCGTCATTGTGAAGCTCCCGAGTAGCCCTTGGACGCTTTCGAGGAGGGGATGGGTGGTTCGGAGGTTCAGACGGAGACACGCGTGATCCCGAGACATTGGGAGTCGGGCGGGTGGTTGTGGATGGGGTCAGCGGGTTCGCGATGGATTGACGCGTCCGACGCGTCGTATTGGTGGTAGATGTACTCGCAGAGCGTTGTTTGGTCTTCGACGACGCCGCAGATTCGCGCCGTTTCGCCCCAGCTAGTACGTAGTCAGCGGCGCCACAGTCGCGTTCATGTAGGTCTGCGCACGTACCAGACTTGCGTTTCTCTGCCTCCTTCTTCTTCTTCGCCTTTGCAATCTTCCAGTCCCGGATGAGATCGTCAGTGCAGTCGTGCTTTGGAACCCAGCTCTGGGCCCATGGCTTCCCAGTTGCGGGGTCATTGCCCTTCCACCGAACCTTGTACTCCTTCGCGCGCTCTGCTGTGATCTCAATCACATCCCACAGTGTCTCAGCGTCATTCTCTTGGGGGACGAACTGCGTCTGGTAGGGTTCAATCTCTAGTGATGAGGAAGCTTCTGGGTCGGAGTCAGGCATTGCATAGGAGGAAGGAGGAGGAGGTTAAGTCGATCACGTCGAGCGCGCCAACTTTCGCGCAGGAGCCGGCGCTCCCGCCTCGTTTCCCGGTCCGCACGCGCCGGCGAGGTTCAGATGCTGCAGCTTGGCTGCAGCGGACGACCCTGTCACTGGAAGGAGCACCCGGGCCTACGGCAGCATCTTTCAGGACAATCAAAGCGGATGCCATAAGTTAGGTCTACTCAAACAAGTATGGTACATGCGAATACATCCTATCCGTTCACCCTATGTCTCTTGAACGCAGCCTCGACGTCCCCAGCAGTATACTCAAGCGTTACTCCGGTCCCCTGGTAACACTGAATGATCAACTTGTTGAACAAGTCCGTGATGCGCAAAAGCTCCTCCTCGCACGCCCTCCACACTCCAACCATGACAGTCCCGGGCGCAATACCGGTGCTCGCGCTGGCATCCTCTGTCGTGGCCTTCTCGGAAGCCTCGTCGAAGTGCTTTTCGACACGCTTGAACAGAGCGTCAACGTGTTTCCGAATGTCCTTGGCATTGTACTCTTTGACCACCTTCTTGAGGGACGACTTCGAGTAACTGCTGTTGGACGAGACCTCGGACGGAGCAGTCGTCTTGAGGAGACGCTCGACGCCATCGAAGTATTCCTGTAATACGGTGTGAGACGGCGGGCCCGTCAACTGTAGCCGGAGACTCACGATGATCTTCGCGAACGGCCGTCGGAGGACAATCTTGACATATGCATTGAGGTTCTCTTCGTAGATGGCCTCTGCACGCTTCAAGAACGCAGCGACAGTGCCAATCTCAATTTGCGAGATCTCGGCCACGAAGTAATGCATGTTCTCTGTACATCCTGTCAGCTGCTAACGCGCACACACAACAGATAGGGACTGACCGATGAGAATGACATGGTAGTTGAGCTGACCCTTGTCTTCCTCGTCTCCACTCATTTTGGCCATCTGCTTGAGTGCATCAAACATCGCTTGCACAATCCTGTCGTATGCAGCATCGACACTCTGCCGGATCTCCAGGGTGTCTGAACCAATGAGCTGCGTCTCGACGCGACTGATGTACGTCGGGAAGTACTTGATGAAGGGGGCGACGCCCTTGCGCTTCTTGCTAGTCAGCTTGGTCTCCTCGATAGACTTGATGTGCTCGGCCTGCAGGACACGTCTCAGCTTAGACGCTGCGGATGGCGTACGGACGACTCACCACTCGTCGTTCAAACAATGCTTTGAGCCGCATATGTTGTTTCTCCAAAGCGCCAAGTAGGAATGCGTTGCCACGCTCCTCAGCCTCCGACTGGAACTTCTCCAAAGTCGCGAGCATGCCAAACACTTGGCTACAATCCCTAATCAGTACACAACATATGTATAGCATGGAATCCCGATCACTCACAAGCCGTCCCGCGCAATGGCGATATCGAGCCACGTCTTCAGCTCCATCGGAACGAAGCCAAAGATGAGATCCATAGCTGTCCGTGCGAGCTTGGCCGCCGTTGAACTTTGCCCCGCCCATCGTGCAGCTTGTCGACGGAAGTAGTTCTCCAGACCCATGTAGTCAGCAAACGTCTGTGCGGCATCATCCGTCTGCAAGAAGTTCGCGATCCAGCTCTCCTCTGCATAGATCGTGTGTGCTAGTTGCTCGAGTACCATACTCAGTGCCTGCAAGTAAGATCGGACAGAGATGAACGATGGTCTATGGTTTATGGATGACTGAAAGTCACCTCTGATGCACGCAGCTCCCCATCGCCACCGTCCTTCCTGTTGTCCCGCCTGTCAAGCGGTGAACGAACGATGGTGCCCGCCCGACGCATGCCCTGAGCTGCCTTGGCTGCGTTGCTTGTTGGGGTCGTGCCGGCAAACCCGTCTGTTTCTTCTTCGGCAGGCGCCTTCCTAACCAGAGCACTATATGCGGAGAGCAAGGCCTTGATCTGTGTAGCATGCAGCTCACTTGCCGCAGAAAAGTATGCCTGATAGCAGTTTAATCTCGAAGGACACCTATATCAATTGTGTGGCGACTGCTCACCGCACACATCTTCCCATACGCGCTCTCATCCATCTCTTTCAGGTACAAGAGCAGGCCACGGTACCGCTCGAGGTAGTTCTCGAGATTCCTATGGTCCTTGATCGATATGCGGCCCCGGGGGGCGCGGATGATCCCATTGTCGTCACCTAGGAGCAGTTGGCCCTGGATGGCACGGGCATTAGTCCATGAGAGACGAATCCATGGACGAAACATCGCACCTGGGCGGTAAAGACAATAGACAAGTAGTCGAGAACACGCTTGCAGAACTGCGTATTGTACTTCCTGTACTCGTCCAGTCGCTCCATGGTCGCAGCCATATCTGTTCGATCATGAGATAAGTTCGGGAGCAGACATGAACTAAAGGCATACCTCGATCCCTTCCGGCAAGCAACGCCTTGTAGAGTACTGCGACGGAGGCCTCGAGATTCTTGATGCTCCATGTGTGCTCTAATGACTCTTGCGTGAGAGCAAGTAATGAGCTCGAGTCCACTTGCACAGTTTGCTATATTGTTTCCTGATTAGCGGGAGAACGCCGGGTTCATTGCACCATGGACGCACCAGGAGCTCCTCCAGCTCGTTCAGGAGAGCACGCTGATTCTGAGTTTGCACTTGCAAGCCACGACCCTGTCCCTGAATGTAGGCAATGTCGTCGCTGACCGCCTGTGAGACGTTAGGTGGAGCAATTTGCCCTATGAGAGACAAATCTCTTACGTTCAAATGGATCTTGTATGAAGAGACAACACTCTCCATCGTGTCCAACTCGTTGATAGCATCATCCAAGAACTTGAGCACGGTGCCTATCCGATCGTCAGATTCTATGAACGAGTGAATGTTTGCCTGAATGTCATCATGATGTCAGTTGTCGCCGCCGTATATGCAGCATGAGAGGCGAGACCTTGTCAAGAGCCATGAGCTCGTCAAGCAACCTAGCCTCAATCTGTTCCGCGGTTCCGGTGAGTGCTCTGCGGCCCAGGATATCGTCGCTAGCCCACTCATAACCCTCGAGCATCTCCTCCACGCTCGCCAGCGTAGCTTGGGCACTCTCGTCTTCGCCACCTCCAAGGCCTTCGCCTTCGCCCTCGACCTCTTCGTGAAGCATCGCGTCCCCCGACAAAACACGGTTCAAGGTCGCTTGGTTCGCGGGATCAAAGAAGGAAACACGAGTGTTCTCTCGTCTCTGTCCGTTCCCTGATTCTGTGGCTCCGTAGCTGGCACTGCGCACCGGCTGTTGGCGCGCCGAGGGTGTCGGTGTGATCGAAGATGTGGTAGAAGAACCAACGGCGTCCGGAGACATCGCGTATGCCGACCTGGGAGAAGGCTGCGCAACAGACGCGGACGCAGGGGAAGCTGCACGGGGTATATCCAATGAACCACGCGTCGTGCCATATCCGTTTGTCCGGACATCATTGTATTGAGGTTCTGACTGGACGGAGGTGACGGAAGAGGGGTATATGATGGACGGAACCTGACTGGATGTAGTTGCGGCAGATGTTCGACTAGAAGTATCAGTATTCGAGGGTATCCGCGCATGCCGCGGGCGCAGCGCACTAGGAGGCGGTAAGGGTTCTCGTGGCTCTCGGGACGGTGTTGATGGACGGGTGCGTGACGGGGTCACTGTTCGTTCTGGGGGTGCGGATGGTGGAGGTCTCGAGAGATCGGGTGAGCCTGCCCGTGGCGGACTGCGTGGTCGTCTCGCTCGCGATGATGATCGCGCGGAAGGAGTTGTGGACGAATAGCTTGTCACACCGCTCGTGCGTCCTGTTCGGCCGTTGGTATATGATGGTGATGCTTCTCCGTAGCCGTTGGCTACAGAACGAGTTGGCGTAGTTGGCGGCAGGGGGATGCCATTGGTAGGAGTAGGTGCCCGCTCCATTCGCTGGAATGCAGGTGGGGGCGGCCTTGCTGCCGGTGAGGAATGCTCGGATACATGGGCACAAATGACAGAACAAGCGACGTACAAGATTCACTCGCATTCGAGTCGCGCACGCCTACCAGCTCCAGCGGAGTGTTCCTTCCCATGATCTCGCGAAAGAGCCTCACAAGGTCGGAGATGAAGTTGCTTTGCTCCCGTTGGTTCTCAGTTTGCCACCGGTGGGTTCGTGCCAGAACTATATTGAACGCAGTTGGCTAAAACCGCTACAGTGAGATACCTTCTTCTCAATGTACGCAGTGAGACTCACGTTCAGCACTTCGATACCCCTTAACTCCATGAGGCTCCATGTCTTCCCGACGGAAAACGAGCCATTAGTGTTCGATTTCGCTTTATGTATGAAACCGGCGCCGTTATTGGACCCTGCGACGCAACCGTTCACTAAGTGACAAGATTGACCTGCGGTAGCAACGTACTCGAGAGGATGATGAAGCGAGGCTTGAGTTTGCCTCCCTCCGTGTTCTCCGGCTCCCAGATCTTGATGTGTGCGACGTAGGTCTCCTCGGGTAGCTTGGCCTCGAATACCGTGGAGATGATTCTCTGGCGGATAGAATCGTTGTCGTCAGCCATGTACTCCCAGCAAGCGCGTTCGCGGAACAAGCAGGGGGTCCAGATAAGTACACAGACGCGACAGAGACAAGACTGCTGTTCAAGCTGCAGTGCACCGAGAAACGCGAGCAACCAGTCCTGCGAAGTCCTACGGCACGTGCGGTCCTGTTCCGGGGTATTTGGCACTGTTGTCCAAAGGCTTTGACGCCCTTGGAGAACGACGACACGGTTAACGCTCCGGTTAACCGTTAACCAGACTAACAATCGCGGTTACTTCTCGGAGTCCTCCCGTCAGTGTCTCGCCGAGGGCTCTGAAGTTTCTGAAGGGGCTACACAGACCCTCTAGCTTCTCGATAGCAGGAGTGCGGAGTCACTTGATTCCCGACACATTTGAAGTAAGTACAGCGCGGTATGTTTCCCTGTCACGATTCTCCACACCCAAGTACTCGTACACATATACACACAGCCCTCCTTTTACTATACAGGTACGTGTCACGGATTCATTCTATGGGGTGCCGCGCCAGAGTTCAGTAAACGAGGATTGGGATAGGGATATGGCGTAGATCGTCACGAACGTAAGCACCACAAAGTCTGCCGACTTACCATTACTTGTCAACCTCAGCCCTGAGGGCCTGAACGGCCTCCGCCGTGGTCGGCGGACCAGGGAAGTAGGCCTGTATGAGTGGTGGCGGAACAAGCCGCTTGTCCTTGGAGTTGAAGAGGCCGACCCAGTATAGCCTCGGTGCGGCAGAATCCTGGCGACAGCCGGGTTTGAGCCCACCGAGCTGGGAGGTATTGCCATCGTGCACGGAAGCCCAGTTCGCGCTCCAATCAAACTGCAGATTCTTTGTCGCGAGGATATCGAGAGCCGCCCTGCATCTCTTCTTGTCGGCGTTCTAAGATAGTCAGATGGAATGTTGTGAGCAGTGTAAACAATACTGAGGGTAATGATACAACGCACACTGAGGGGGGGCATGGTGGAAACTGAACGGTGCGGTGCGATGATAACTTCAGAGACTGCGTGGCATGGCATGGCTGGGCCAGGATCTTATAAGTCCTGGTTCACCCGCCTCACGGCGAATACCTTCCAGACGGTGTCCGGGGTATGGGGTTGCAGAGCATAAAGACAGAATGGCCGATATCTTGTTAGACACAAGTCATGGAAGACGGCCACATATACAGATGGTCTGGGTGCACAGATACACGATAATCCGTCGAGAATCTGCGAATTAAAACTCAAATATCGTCATGGGTTTGTCCTAGTCGTCAGCTGCTACGGCGGAGCTCGCCATCCCCCGAGTCTTTGGTAGCGCAGCATCCTGAAGAGGTACGGAGTAAGTTCAGTCAGTCACAAATAAGTTCAAAGGGAAGGAGGGAAGTGCGCATACAGCTTCCGGTAGTATGATCACGCCGCAGTGACTACGTCGGGCGGAAAGTCAACGCCTTTCTCTTTCAAGAGACGGCGAAGACGCTGGCTGTCAGCAGCGAACTGGACGTTGAACCGCCACGTATCCTCGTCCTCGTCGTCCGCCCTGATACCAGCGCACCCAAAGTCGATGACAACGGCACGGACTGGGCGTGTCTTAGGGGTGAAGAGGATGTTGTTCTGGTTGATGTCGCCGTGGAAGACTCCATGCGCGGAGAAGCTGTCGACTGCACGGAGGAGCGCGACACACATTTTGACGTCGAGCACATCGCCAGGAACATCGCGTAGGCTGATTGCATCGGGGATATACTCGAGGACAATGGCCGATGGTTGAATTGCACGTTCGTCGGGGGGTAAGAGAACCCCAGTGAGGAGTAAGCGTGGGATCGCGGAGCCTTGGTGGACGCGAAGGTGCTCGTATGCGCTGCGCTCGGAGGCGTAGCACTCCGCAGACAGGCGGCGAAAGCGCTCCTCCCATAGCGCAGCGCGCTCTGCCTGTCCGTCAGGCCCGTCCGGTTCGTCCTCCCAAAGCTTGTCTTCGTCGAATGCGCCAGGAGGTAGAGTAGCGGCCGCCTGCTCCCCCGCGAGAGACCATGGGCGTGATGGCTGTGACTCCACAACGCTGACCCTTTCGTCAAGGAAACGCGGGTCGTATATTTTAATGACGACTGGTTTCGGTCCCAAGTCTGTCGACTTGGCAAGGAGGACGACGCTTTTCGTGAAGGGAGTGAACGGTCTGTCGATGCTGAAAGTGAGAGTGCGCCCGCTTGTACTGAGGGAGATGTTCTGTCCGGCGGAAAACATAGACGGGACCTCCATGGTGGATAGGAAGCCGCGGGATTAGGTTTACATCGCGACAGAGACCTTGAGAGGGAAGCTCAGCCGGAAGAGCGCCCGGCCTCCGTCTGTACCAGCAGTGAGTAAGTACTGAGTGCATCGCCACATCACGCCTACTTACACGCAACCCCCCCCCCCCCCCCCCAAATGATTCGCTATATGCAGTTTGCCAGGTTTATTCCCGCACCTCCAGAGGCTCATAATAGTCTGTACTCTTTCTACCGTGTCTCCGTAACCACCCAAGAACACCCCGTCCATCGTGGCTGGCTTTCCGTACCTCGCCATTCTGCATAACTTCGTACCGTGTCCCCCTCCAAACCACTTCGTTCCCGACAATCGCAACGAACCAGATAGGTAGTGCAAGGAGTTCCCGAACAGTCCATGATGCAATGAACTGCAACCGGGCACCGGAAGGGACAGGATAGCCTGCCAAGGAGGCGTACACGTCGAAATCCACGAACAGCCACGCGAGGATGTGGAGAGGAAAGAAGAGCCATGAAGGGATGCCCAGCAAGTACTTCAGACCGATCGACGCGAGACAACCCGCGACGATGGACTCGGTGAATGGTTCGGCCATGGTAGCAGCGAAGACCATGCGTTCTCCGCACTCGGATCCATCGTATGCGGCGGGCGATGTAGTCCATGAGGGTCATGTCTCCCACAGCGTTGTGAGCGACATCGCATGAGAGGTCGTGCCGAAGGCCTAGCTCGTGCCATAATGCTCCAGCGATCATATTGTCCTCCGCGAGGAACCGACCAAAGCCTCCAGGCCCCGCTCTCCGGGTTGGTGACCACCGTTCTCGGCATTCGCAATGGGTCGAAGGGAGCCATCGACACGCCCCAGGTCCGACTTGCGGTACAAGCAGGACTTGCCGACGACGCAAGAGTCTATCGCGACCGTGTTTGATGGCGATGTACATCTTGGCGTGGTTGGTGTTGAGGAACGCTTGCTCGACATACGACCCGAGGGAAGGTTTGGAGACATAGGCAAAAGGGACATGGTGGACAACACCTATGCGACGCTTCGGAGGATGGGGCGCTGTAGGAGGAGGGCTGAGATGTCGACGGCACGTGCAGGGTTCCGGAATCACCATGACATTCGAATCCAGAACCCAGAGGATGTCGTTGGCAGCTTGCCGGTAAGCGGTCATAAGATTGTGACTTCGGGTTGACACCAACAGTCCGGCCATTCCCTACAACCAAGGTCAGGGCAAGATGTTACCAGGCAGGCTGGACGTACTGATAGCAATGTGAGCATTCGCGTTTGGGTACTTGATCATAAGGTCTCGTACAACGGGCAGGGGCCTGATCGTCCTCGTCGTCTACGCAGAACCATAGTTTCGAAGTTCGGGTAATCTTGCTTGAAGGTGGATTCCAGGTTTTCGTAAAGATTCGTATCAAGTCCTTTTAGAGGTCGTATAATAGACACCCCCCGGTACGGATGATGCGGGGGCGATGCAAGGGGAGAGCGTGGCAGCAGTCTGTACCGCTTGCGACTGAAACAGATGAACATCTCGCTACCCAGCAATTGAAGAGCCACTCACGCAGAGACACAGCCGATTGACCCACAGTCCATATAACGACATACCACACCACGCTTGCGGATGCCAAGGTAAGCTTCAGGACGTCCCCGGATCTGACGGGAGGCCATGGTCAGGGTAGCAGACACCGTGGGTCTTCCGGCTCTGAGAGCCGTGCGCCGCCCTTGCTGGGAGGTTTGGGGAAGAGCGCGCTCGCAGACAGTGCGATGGTCGAGGACAAGTGTGCGCAGAAGCCCGAGCCAGGCCCGTGCGGAGTCGGAAGGCTGCCGCCGGACGAGGCATTTGATCGGATGTGTCACAGCGTGATGAGACGCGTCGACGTGACGCGCCGTTCAACGCGACCACACGCGACCCCGACTTGGTCTCTGACGCGTTCTTGCCTCTTCAATTCGCCGCACTTTTCTCCCAGCACACTCCCAACACCACAAACCTTGGCCATGTCAGGCTGGAAAGATCCTTTGAGAGAGGAGTCTCCTCCTTCCGTGCTGGGAACTTCGGGGACGCTGTCGCTCGTTTCTCAGAGGTAAGCTGCTCGCGCTTCAGCATCACGCAACCACTTCATATCCGCAAAACAGGCTCTCGAACTTGGTGGAGATGCGTGCAAGATATGTGATGCAAGAGCCGCGGTCTACCAGAAGCTCGGCAAGCTCAAGGAAGCCTTGCGCGACTCTAAGACCGTTATTGACTCGCAACCCACTCGCTGGCAGGTCAGTCTACCGTACTTGCCGAGACTCGTTTGGTTCATGTTGTTGCAGGGATACGCTCGCTCTGCCCGCCTCTTTCTTCAAATCAAGAAGTACGACGCCGCTTCGCGGATGGTGGAGCTTGCTCTTGCACGCATACCTCCCGAGCAAAGTGGGCGTAGGGACGAAATGGTAACTCTACAAGCAGAGATCCGCACTGCTCGCGACATAGCATCTGAGGAAGCCAACCGAATCGTCTCTCTACGAGCATACCACTTCGGCAAGCTACCTGTGGAGATCGCTCACACCATTTTCTCCATGGTCCTAGCTGAGGACCACGCCTACGTGTTATCTTGCGCGTGTCTGCAAGAACTGGCGAGCATCGATTCTGGGGACGCCGGCCTATTGGAGTACGCTTGTTCTCTCCAACAACAGTCCTAAGCGCAAGATCAAGACTTGGAAGGAACGGTCCAAGAATCGGATTCGAGAACTCGCAATCCTCCAGCACTACCCCCACGACTCCCCCGCCCATAATGAAGAACTCCGCACTCTTCCCATCAAGCACCTTCGTGTACTGCGGTTAGAAGACTTCCCTCCAACGACTGCTCTACGAGAGTTGCCCCGCAGCCTTGGCCACATGGTCCTCGATTCACTCGGCGGATGGCCAGAGCTCGACCGCTATCACTCCGCGGAGAGATCGATTGGGACGCGAGCGTACCAACATTCCGCTGTCGAGATCTGACCGTCGGTCAGTATAGCAGACCAGACTGGGCTGAGCTCAGCAATCGCCTGAAGGACCTCCGCTCATGCACGCTAGATGCCTGTCTCGGGGACCAGGACTGGCCACATCTCCTGTGGCTTCTGCATTCCAATCCTGCCCTCGAACAATTATCGGTGGCGATTTTCTACCCCGCCTCCTACGATATCCCCGATGACAGGGAGATTCCTCCAACAATCACTCTTCCCCGCCTGTCCGAGTTGCGTTTGACGTCTACCATCCCAGAACGCTTGTTTCCCCTGCTCTCCCTACCGTCCCTGAAGAGCATCTACTTCGTGTTATGTCGAGTGACCCTGAACAGCGCGCTCCGACATATCGCAAACGGGGTAGCGTCTACTCTGACCACGCTGTCCATACAGAGCGCCAGTTTCCATCCGGAGACTCTCCTTAGCGTCCTCGCAACCACAAACGCGCTAGAAACACTTCATATCATCGCCGTCGGGATGCACGCCGCCAACGCTGTTCTCGAGGGGCTCTCACGTCCGCCTGTTACCCTCCGCAACGGAGACGCCTCAGGCGACACGCCGCCCATGCGAGTGTACTGCCCTGCGCTTCGCCACCTCAACTGCTCGCATAACCAGGACGTGAAAGGCGGGCCACTGGTGCGCCTGGTCAAGTTGCGCCTAACAGAAGCGGAGAGGTCCGCAGCTGCAAGCAGCGAAGGAGACGGTTCGAGTGGTCCTGTCCAGCCCGTCCAGCGGTTGGAGACACTAGAGATCGATGGGTGCCCCCTGGTGGACCCAGCAGTCCTGCCGTGGTTGAGGGAGAAGGTTCCTGTGGTGAGCTGTGTATACATGTCGAAGAAAGCTGCAGGTTGGAAGCGGTGAGCGAGCTCGATCGCTCGGGCCTCGGAGCCTTCGCGTGCGCGGTGGTGGATCTAGCGGTCTCGCGATTATACATGTACGAGGGATATCCTGCCTAGTGTTGCTAGGTGTCATGCTATCTGAGTAGGGTTCTGCTGCAGTTCCGTGAGTCCGAATAGCTCGACAGTGTTCTTCCATGCCTTCTCTGTGACCTTCTCGAAAGGGATGCCCTCGTTCAGTCGGTGGATGACCCATGCGACACCCCCTATAGCATTGGGCTCGTTGCGGCCCTTGACAGGTCTGCCATACACGAATGACTCGGGCTTTGTGGCTGGTGGGGAAAAGAGGGTATTGAGGGTGGGTGGGAGCGAGGTAAGGTGAGGCTTGGACGCCTGTATGGGAGTCATCGAACACCAGGGGGCATCTAATCACCGCATGAGCTTGGTTGCTCCGAGCAGCGATTGAGGGTTTGGCTTACCGGTCTCGAACATGATCCACTCTGGACGAATGGCTTTGGCAGTGGTGAGATTTTCAGGCGTCTTCAGGGAGCAGCCGTTCACCCTGCGGATGTCTCACTAGTCAGCAATCTCAACGTTGCCCTGAACAAGTAGATACTTCACCCTATGTGGAAGCCCATGTCCATCTATCCAAGGTGCGAGAGTCAGTTGATAATGCTACCAAGATCATCGAACCCCGACATACGAGCTCGATCGCTTCTTCGGGCGTGCCGGTGAAGCTATGGACGACTCCGCCTTTGGCACCGACAGCTTTGCCGCCATCCTTGTCGAAGCCTTCTTCGCGCAAGATTTGGACGAAGTCCTTATGTGCAGCACGCGAGTGCAAGAACAACGGCAAGTGATACTTCTTTGCTAATGCTAGTTGCGAACCTGGAAGCAAGACATCGGTAAGGCAAGCCTCAAGAGATCACGGGTGTGCGTACGGAAATGCCGCCGCGTACCTCTGCCGGGGCGAAGTGTGTGCGATCATAGTCTGATTCGGAAAGGTTCAACGTCAGCAATGGAGGCGAGAGTTGACCATTGTTCCGTACCGAGGCCGCATTCGCCAACAGCGACGACTCTGCCCTTCCCGGTTAGATGGGCGGCGATCAGCTTGTCGAGCTCTTCCAGGTACCGTTCCGGTCCTGAGGGGAACTGATCGAACTGCGACGACCGTGTCGGATGGCATCCCACAGTCGCGTAGAATCCGAGCTGACGTGCGAGCTCCAGGGCCTCCTTGGACTCGTGGAGACTGCCTCCGGTGATGATACATGCTCTTCACACCCGCTGCCCGTGAGCGTTCGAGCATGGCTTCTAGGTCATCTGTGTGTAGACTCGTCAACGAATTTGCCTTGTGTTATACAAGTGACATACCGTCGTGCTTCCGCTTGCCATGGTACAGTCCCCGGAAAACAGGGTCGGTCAAGTTGACTGCGCGCTCGATCAGTCATCAGGCAATCCCCGAGCGCGAGCAACGCGCCCCTCACCGGCAATATCTGCACATCTTCAGTATGGTAGGGATGTTGGAGGTTGTTATGTATGTACGCACCTATGAACCTGTATTTGCTGGGATCATGGGTTGTTCTTGTGGTTTAGCTGCGACCACAGTAACTGGCATTTTGTAGATCGAGTGGCTGGTTGTAGTGCTTTTGGGCCTAACGAATGACTGTGCTCGATGTGTGGTTCGGAGCAAGGACAAGCGATGGTGCATCTACTAGCATCCAGACCGAGCAGCCTCGGGGATCTTTATGAAGACTCGGAAGAGTGCGAAGACGCGGTTGTACGTCATCTTCAACAGCATCTCAGTAGCGCCTGCACGTCTTCCGTAGCTTTACTTAGTACTTACGACGCGACCTGTTCTGCATGCTACCTTCGTGTCTAGCTGCAATGCATTGCCGTCTCTTGCAAGAAGAGGCTGGCAAGAGGAGAATCCCTGATTTCACATGAACGCGATTCAGGAGTCCGGTCTCTGTCAAGTGCCGCCCCGCTGGTCACGGTGCGAAGTCTGCCAAGTTCCGATGTTTGCATCTATCCCGGGACGTCTTCTGACTGCCGCCACCGCAGTGGTCGCTCACCCCGCTTCCCCGCTCTATCTCTCTCCCGCGACGGACGCTCCGCTGTCTCCGAGTCCCTATAAACTCGGATCCTTTGCTTGACGACTCTTCCCAGCTCTCCTCCTCGTAACCATGTCCGTCGACCGTGTCAAGCAGGTTGTTTCTCACCTCACGCCCGGCGCGACCAAAGGCCGCGAGGCCCTGCTCGCAAGTCCCCGGACGATGTGGTCATTACCATGGCCATCCGGTCTCCTATGTGCAAGGCGAAGAAAGGAGGGTTGAAGGATACCAAGTGAGTACATGTGCGGTTATGGGTGTTCTTACCGTTCCTGACCTCGGATGACAGGAGCGACGAGATCCTCTATGAGATGTTCAAGGTGTGTAGTACTGTCTGTTGATACGTGCAGGAACCCTCGACGCGAAACGTGTTCACAGCAAGCCATCGCGCGGTCCACCATCGACCCCTCTTGATTGGTGACATCACAGTCGGCACCGTCCTCACTGCTGGAGCCCCCTACCAGGCTCGCAATG